>CM076580.1:1234983769-1235086488 GCA_034641835.2 Pinus albicaulis
AGAAAAGCTCTTCAAAAGTTGCAACAAAAACCTAGCCTATGGAACTCAAGAAAACCAATAAAAAACGAAGCAAAAATCGCAATGCGAAGCACAACACAAAGATAGGAGCGAGTAAGTGAGCAGAAGCTCTCTGTTCTGATAACGCAGAACAGCTAGGAATGCTTAGAAAGCGATCTTGGAACTCAATCCAGAAGTGCCAGCACCAGAAACAACTCTTTGCCAAAAAGACTAGTTTTCAATCAAACAAAAGAGAGAAAAGACATGAAACTACTTCCTTCACAATCCAATGAGTACAGAGACACTGTAGAAACAGGCCTCCACAGCCAGAAAGGACCAAAAAGTCAATAAACCCAAAAATTCAAAATCTGCCTAGGTATACGCTACTTCACAGTTATGCAACCAGCATGCATACGCGTCTGTGCTAAGGGAAACTCGCGGACACGCTGGTTCCTTCCGTAAAACTTGTGTGTATACGTGACTGTGCGCGTAAAAAGCGCGTATAAAAGGTAAATAACAAAAATAAAAAGAACAAGCCTGAAAAAGACACCAAGACTTCGGGATCGACTGCAGAAAATAAACTGGACTCCAAATCAAATTTAAACTGGGTATCCTAACAACAAATTAAACCACCTAACAGAAATGCACAAAAGTGTGACGCAATGAGTCGCTACTGCTTTGAATTTCACCCTGTAGGGTCGGTTGGGTTACAACCTCCACAAGAGCAAAGGCATGCTACTTAACAGACACTCACACAACCATGCACGTTCTCGCACAAACCAACAGAGTAGAATGAATCTTTTACCCGTTGGTCCTACGTTTGAAGTAGATCCACGTGGAGTTCAAACTCCCTGCAACCGTCCTTCCTTTTTAACCTGAAATACAAGAAGAAACCAGCACAAAGGACAAGTTGTACAGCATATTTCTACTCTATATGTTAGTGAGATTCATATAAAACATTAAATAAATCATAATGAATGCTTGTATACCAAATATTCTTCATACATTAAAGCATACACTAACACGTTTATTTCGGGAACAGCATGATACTTCTGTATTATAAATAGTACGTACAAAAGTAACGAGTGGAGAGATCACCTGATCCTTCCACGGCCTTCGCAGACCGTCCTCCGGATCCGTCCAGCCCTTGCCTCGCTAAGACTCCTTCCAAACTGGTGCATACGAGATGACATATAAATGGATGTGCATCTGAAGGAAACAAGGGTTTCCTACAATGAACTGGGAAAGTGCAAGAGGCACGGGGAATCAGACTTGGATAGGGAATACCAACAGAGTATAATATCAATAATTCTCTCTCTCCCTTAGGCCATACACATGAGGGGTTTTTATACTCCCTCCAATTAGTTTCAACAATTGGAAACAGTTGGCCACGTGCTGGGGTGGTTGAACTACCTGAGTAACCATCAACCCAGCCCGAAAATAGGGAATTTTTATATATTTTTTAATCATTTTAATGGCATACGCGGAAAAGTCTAGTTGGACTCGCATATACACGCAGAAAATCACGGGCATAGTCGCGTATGGGGATTTTTACACTGTTTTTAAGTGAATTTGTCCAAGTCTATAGGAATGGGTGCCCAAAACCATCAAAGCAATCATGAATCATGTCAAAGTGAAAAATGATGCTATAACATATAGTTTTTTATATTTTTGGTTGATAAGGTTAATAGTTTCTGTTTCAATTGCAACTTTTATGGCCACAGTAAAGTAGTTAAAGCAATAAGTAGAAGGAAAAAACAATATCAGTTTTGGTTGGATTTTAACTCTCTGAAGTGGCCAACAGACCTGGTTTCCTTAAGGTAGGTTGAAGCTACCACATACAAAAAAATACGTATAACAACTTGCTTTTTAAAAAATAGAAAATAAGAAAGTCACTAAAAAATTAATAAATAAATAAAAAAAACTAAACTTAACAAACAATTAGTAATTTTCACACCAAAAGTAATTTTCACCCCAAAATATTTTTGAATTGTAAGTATTATCCATTTATATTTCCTATTGAAACTTATAATAGGAAATCTATTTACATTTATAAATCAATCTCCGTGCAATCTTGATGCTTGAGTGTTTATAAATATCGTTAATATTTGTCACTTCAATCTTTACATATGGGAGGAAGCAAAACGTAAATTCAATAATTTAACGTCTATGATTTATTAGAAGAACATATTTTATTATCATTACGTATTCCTAGTGGAATACGTAAATATTCTACGTTTGGGAAAGAGAGTGATCCTTTTGTGTTTTTTATGCACTTTTAGATGTTAAGACACTCTTTTCTTGTCTTATTCAAGTTTAATAAAAGAATAAATTTTCTATCACATATATAGAAAGTGATTAAAACATAATAGATAATAAAATTAAAGATATCACAAAATACATATAATCATTTTTCTATGTTTATAGTTTTAAGTTTTGGAGTTCTAAGACTTAATAGACAAAGATGCTTAGGATATGAAAAATGAAAAGAAGAGTGAAGGAGGAATAACATCGATTATGATGGACAACTAAGTTGAAAATTTGTTTTTTGTGAGTTTCTTGGAATAGAATTTTGATGATAAGTAACACAGTTGAATGGTAAGAAAGTCTAGGATGGTTTTGTAGTGGTGTTTTTATAAACCTAGTAACTCGAAGAGTTGGAGTGTGTAATGTAAGCTTTGTAAAGGCATATGTATCTCCATGAAGTTCATGGTTATCTAAAAACCAATTTGTAATTTCCATTTTGTAATTACAGGTTTATGGTCAACCGGAAGTCATATTTTGTCACTTTGAAGTGATGGTTTGTGGTGAACCAGAAACCACATACACAGCCTTCACGGCTACAAACCCTTCGTGGCTACGGTACCCTGGGTGAACACACGAGCCCTAGTGCTCACAGAGGAGCCTTCGTGCTCACAGCGGAGTAGGTGGTCTGCAGAAACACCTTACTCATAGGAGAAACCTAGTTTTTCACAGGTCTCAGTTTACTAAGAAAATTTTGGGGGGGATTTGCAGATACAAGTACATGTATGCAGTGATAATGGTTGGCAGAACCATGTATGTGAAGGACATCCTATGAGACTAGCAGTTGCAACAGTTTGTACCCATGCATTCCGGTGGATGGTTATTCCTTTATATGGACGTCGACATATCCTTTTTTGGTTCTTCACATGGAATTTTCTAATTTGTGGTGGATCTGAGTTGTAGATACATATTTTTTTGGTTCTGCACATGGGATTTTCCCGTTTGTAGTGGATCTGTGTCATAGACACATCTTTTGTTGGTTCTGCACATGGGATTTTCCCGTTTGTGGTGGATCTAAGTTACAAACACATATTTTGTTGGTTCTGCACATGGGATTTTCTTGTTTGTGGTGGATTTGAGTCGCAGAAACATATTTTGTTGGTTCTGCACATGGGATTTTCCCATTTGTGAATCGCTATCAAGACAAGTAGTCATTAAGGGGGTGTGTTGGAATATGTAATTCCTACTTGTCTTCGGTGTCGACTCTCTATGTAAATATTTTGTTCCTATATCATAGGAGGTAGCTAAATCTAAATATTCCTAGTTTGGTAAGTGGTTTAGATATTCTCTCAACCACCTTATTGTGCATACAAGATAACTTTCCTATCTTGAGACTATATTTCATGTATATATATATATATATATATATATAGCCATTTTGATTAATATAAAATAGTGTGCATAGTGAGATTTTATCTAACACAAAATTTCATTATGTTTATATTTAAAAGTAGGCATAAATTATTTTTCTCCAATTATAGGACTATCATTATTAGACACATTTTAGCCAAAATGTATAAAATTGTATTGCAAAATCATATTATCTTATGGTTTGAAAGTCATGGAAAAAGAGCTAAAGCCAAGCTCGGTTTAGGACATATCATTCAACAATGGACCATGTTGTTATTGTCACGATCATTGTAGATTGATTCCATAATAATAAAATTGATCTCTTTTGTGGTTTTATTGACATTAGAAAATATTTTGACACCATTCCAAGGACAAATATATGGAATATAATAGAAAAGATAATGGTTCCTCTCAATTTTTTGTGACAAGGTTGTATGAGAATGTTATTTCGAATATTCGGATCGGTGAGTGTTGGTTGGAATAAATTCAATGCAACATCAGAGTCAAGCAAGGGTGTCCCTTTTTTTGGCTTGAACCATGGGGGATTTGAACTTTGAATGTCATCGTTAGCATATTACTTCATAAAATGGTGATCACCCATTGAACTTCCCCCACCTCATGGGAAAGCAAGGGTGTCCCTTATTACCTATATTTGAATGCATTTACATAGATAAGTTTGAATATTTTTTTGAAGAGACATGTTTTTTTAGCCCCACGCTCACTGGTATAAGTATAACTCTTCTCCTTTATGCTGAAAATCTTGTTCTTTTAGTGAGGATACCCTATGGTCTTAGAAATAAACTAATAATCCTCTAATATTTTTACTCCAATATGAGTATGACTATTAATACTAACAAAATTAGAGGCATGATAAAATAAGTCCAAAAATATCACATATTATACATTCATATGTGAAAACAACTAGTTAGAGGAAGCTCCACCATAGAAATACTTTGGAATTGTCTCCCATCACAAGCTCAATTCAAACTATAACATTGGCAAAAGAATAAATAGAGGATTAAAATCTTACTACATCAACAAATTTTGGGATATGAGATTAAAAAAAATATTCCTCTTTGAGAATATTTTCACACATATTAGTTTATATGGATGTCAAGTTTGGGGTTGCAATATCTCTAGAGAGTCATGGAGGAATATTGAATAGATCCAAAAGTAGTTTATAACCTACAATTTCAATAGTAAAGGAAATAAACCCTAATCTATCATCTTGATTGAAGCAATAATTTCTTGTGTATAAGAATAATTTATACAACATGGAAGCCAATATGTTCCCTAAAAATACTTCTAATTCTAGCAAAAAACCCACCTTTGGCTCAAGCAAGGATGATAGCAGGATGACTAGTCTTGGCTAGACCATTAGGGGATAAAGGAGGATATCACTTTGCAAAATAAGCATCATATTAAAAATATTATTATTTCAAATTTAAGGAGAAAATGTTGGGAAACAAAGAGTTAGAGGGAAAAAGGAAAATAAGATATTATAAGGAGGTGATATAAAAATATGTTTCTATCTTGACTAGTGTTAAGAAGAAAATAAACATTACTAAGGTAAGAACTAATTCTCATGAGCATAGAGTGAAATTGGGAATTGGTCAATTTCGAAAACACCATGGGATGCAAGACATTGTCATCTTTGCAATACTAAGAGTTGAAAGATGAAAAACACTTTGTATTATATTGTCTATCTTATAATCACATTCAATATAATTTTCAAAATATTTTTCTCACTACCAACCTTCTTTGATGATATTGGAATTCTTCTCTTACTACATTTTTATCATAAAAATAAAATGTTAAAGAAACCAATTAATCTTTTACCTTCTTTAAGGTCAAGTAACCATATAAATCTAAGCCGTTTCACCATCATCATCATATTGTTTTCATAAATATTTCAATGTCCCAATCATATTAGCTATAAATAATAATTCTTGAATTCATTATAAAAATATAATCATTATATACTCAATATATCATATGCAAAAATTTAACCTTAATAACATTTTTCCCAATTACTTTGATATTTTAATATAAAAAGTATTTTATTTTAAACCAATTTTAAAATTATATTTTTATAAAGTATTAAAATTACATATTTTTAATTTTAAATCCAAATCTTAATATTTATATATTTTGAAATGTTTTATAAAATAAAAAATATACAAGATAAATAATTATTTTATATTAACTAACAAAATGTTTCTCAATAACATATAATTGTATATCATAATATTTATTTTAATAATAAAAAGAAAATGATGTATCTTATTATAATCATGAAAATTTTGAGTAGGGTTTAACATGGTTACCCATGTTAATATATATATTTTTTTATAAAAGTAAATTATTATTTCATATTAAAATAAATTAGTCAATAATTTATATAAATTTTGATATATCGTAATTTATAATAAGTATAAGAAAACGATACTTCCCACAATAAAAATTACATTGTTTAACAAAAATTGCAATCTGTAATAAATAATATCATTTATCTATTCTTCCAATAGAGTTATAAAATCCTTCCTAATATAAACATATAACACATAAGACTAAAGTACTGAAACTACATATGGATTGGAAATCACAACTTGTATTTAAATTGAGAAGAACATGGGATGCCATTGAATACTCGTACATATGAAACTATAAATAAATTAATTTTTTTTAATAATAAAACTTGTTAATTTGCGTGTAGAATAGTTAAAAGCTTGTGTGGTCGAGACAAAATGCATATAAATTGTGATTTGTCAAACCAATTATCAATTTGTATATATCATCTCATACAACATGACAAAAAAAATTGATAAAATAAATTAATCAAAATCAAATGATATATAAACATGACAAAAAAAATGATAAAATAAATTAATCAAAATCAAATGATATATAAGATGTTAAGACATTAAGACATTATTGTTATTTTTATTTTATTTTAACAATAAAATACGAGGAAAAATTAATTTTGATGAAATTAATTATGGAAGTGATTTCCATAAAAGAATAGCAAGACTGATGGTAAAGAGTAATTCAAGAATTGAGAGTAATTGGACAGATTTAGTTCAAATAGTTACTCAACCTCTGAGAATAAAGGTTTTTAATCCCAGTGAGGTTTGAGGGTTCTGTTCGGTAACTGAGAAAGAGAATTTACAGAGAAGAATTCCTGAACTGGTGCTAACCAGTGGAATACTCTGATTTTCTGAAATAAAATCTAGATTGGAAGACTGGACCAGATTGTCTCGAGGTCTCTCCAAATTTTTTGGAGCACAGGGGAGAGAAGAAGACTCAATTGCCTCTCTCGAAATACGAAGGAACTACATCAGTTAGGAAAATTTGCAAAACAGAGAAGTTGTTGCCATGGATATTTTGCAAAACAGAGAAGTTGTTGCCATGGATATGTTTCTTTTTAATACTTATGAATGAAAAATGATACCAGATTAGGTGAATTATCTGAAGATAAAATTACAGTACCTAGAACTGTTATGTGTCAGGTTGTAAATGTTATTCTCCTCAGATTTAGTAAGGTAAACGAGAGGGTTTAGGATTTAATTTTCGGTCAGAACCATTAACTTGGAATTCTCAGGTGGAGGGCTCCAAGTTGGTTGTTCCCTGTATTTAGGAGAAACATAGACAGAATGGTCCAGCCATCTTTCATTAAGAGATCTATAAAAACAAAGTAGTCTGTAAATGACTGTAGAATTAAACAATTTAAGCCATGGATATAGTCATGAAAAGAAATATACAACCTTTATTTCAAGAACCAGCACTGTATAGTGAAATAATTCTTTAGAATTTAAACTGGTAGATTCTGTTGTCGGTAGGCAGGGAAACAGACTTAAAACAAACTCTCATAATATTTGTGAAGAAAATGTCAGAGAATGGTAGTAACTAATTCTGACATTTTAGAAAAAATAAACAATGAACAATAGAAGTAGCTTTCTTTAAAAAGGAAAAAAGATGAATAGTCAATAGATAAATACCCTATACAATCAAATAGTTACAAAATATCATTCATTTAATAAAGTAATACTTTAGAAATTCCAATAGTCTTGGTAAATAAATATACATATTTATAAATATTCAAAAAAATAAATAAATAAATATATATATTTATAAATATAGGAAAGTAAATAAATATATATATTTATAAATATTCAGGGAACTACCGAATAATATTATTCGGTCAAACCATGCTAAGATATGCGAATCATAAACCTAGATTCTTTACAATATAACTTCAAATAGTGGCAAAATGTGATCTGTATGTATTTTCAAAAATAATTGTTTACATTTAAAGAAGTTACAGAACTGTGAACCAAGAAAGGTCCACAAACTTCCTTTAAATAAATGAAGAAACCCCAACGAAGGTCTCGAAAAGACCAACCCAAAACAAATTCAGAATTACATGCATGCTTAACTATAAAATGGGTACTTCTCGAAAGAAGATAAATAAACATAATTATTACATAATGAGAATTCTGTTATACCCATTAGGGTATTGACCGGAGAACAAGATTAGTTTGAATTAAAGAATTTCGACGCCGAGAATCTCATACAAAGACAATAAGATTTCTTGCCGGCTCGACATAATTCGATACCAAGATTTCTTGTTGCAAAAGAGTACTTGTTGGGGTCGGAGGAAGATGAGCGACTGACCAACAATTATTCGTCTTTGTAAAAACATTAACGCTCCAAAACCCTTAGAAAACTTACCTACAAAAGGAGAGCAGAAAAAGGGTTAACCAAAACTACTAGTTCCGGGTTCTGGATAAGTTAACAAATGTTAACCCTCGAAAAACAAGAGAAATGGCGGCATATTACCATAGGATATTGGTGCAGAAATCTTGAGGAGGTAACCTCCACATAATAATGCTAGTTCTTAAAAATCTTTGCAGAATTTTAATTAAAATTAACCAGAAAAATGCTCTAAAAGGTAATAGGTACATCTAAAAATTAGAAACATGTGTTAATTAATTTAGAAGTTTAAAAAAATACATTATTATAGATTCAAAGTCAAGAAAGTAAAGTATGCACCAACATTCATAGATTTTCAAATTAATTACTAAAAAAGTTTCATATACTAATTTAATATTTGAATTAATATCTATTTTATAAAAAAAAAATGGAATATGCACTCATGTCCATAATTCAGCAATCAGATTAATTACTAAAGTAGTTTCTAGATTGCTAGTGTTTTTAAAAATAAATAAATTATCATTGATATTGAGAACTTCTTGAATCATGTGCATTGTGTATTATATTTGAAGAGTCTTTTTTCCTATTGGTGCAGAAATCTTGAGGAGGTAAAAATATAGAAACAGTAATAATAATATGAGAGTCAATAAGTTAATCAAAGCAGAATAAAGAGTGTATGGTTATGGTAAATTACCTTGAAATTTCCTGAAGATGGCTCACTTGAAGCCTGTAAACACCATGCGCCAAGGCCCGAGGAATTTCTGCAACCTTGACAGGAGACTGTCGAATTTAATTAGGATGTGAACAACTTAAAACAAGAAAATAAATATATATAATCGTGTTTCAAGATTGTGAAATGAGAAGCAACCTCAATGAAATTCTTGCGTGGAGAAATTAAACTTAATGCAGAGACTGTCAAATAAATCTGTTAAGGAATCAAGATCACATTACCTGGCTTCTGTCGGAAGAAAAATCCTGGAGAAACTGTCGCGGAGGCGGAGAGCCTTTCCAGAGAAACAAAAAGCGAAAATGAACGAAACAGTACGAGAGACAAGGTCATACCATAAAACCCTAAAATCATAATCGTGGTTGGATCACCAGAGAATGGACCAAGAGCAAAGAGACCAGCACCTGTCCACTATGTTGATTGACAATACAGAGTATATTGATTAACAGCTGGAGCTAAAACCCAAATCCCAACAGAATTATCGTGCGTACAGGTAATTTTCAAGTACTCATTTATTGCGTTGAGTACGAATATCATAAGTTTAATTAAAACTTACATGAAAGAATTACAATGAATTGTTTCTAATAATATAATCATCGCATTAGACTTGTTAAGTTTGATTTATATATATATATATGCGTGGAACATAACCCAAAATCTCGGTTGCTGTATGGTTGTACGATAATATAAAATTTGTATTGTAGCAGAGTATGGTACATGGTAATTCGTAGTGTATGGTACATGGTAAGTCGTATTTGTAATAGATGATGGCAAATTAAATATATTGTATGGATAGATAAGGGTAATAGTTTTGCAAAGTAAATTTTTTTTTTAATGGTGTATCGTAGTGTAGGTTACAGTGAACTTTTGTGGTGATTTAAATGTGTAGCAATGGATTTAATTATTCTCGATTTAGAAAAAATGATCTATTTTTCTTCCACGGCCAGAAATCCATTAAAACAATGCAGAGAGCAAAAGAGTAAATGAGACAAAATACAAATTAATCATCTAATACAACAATCAATTAAACGAAACCTAATTATAAATAAAAATAAATAAATAAATATTGATATTATTTTTTAAATTTAAAATTATACAAAATAATTATAATAGCAAAATCAACTCTACACCATTAATCTAGTGATAATGATCACCTAGGTTTGGGTACTATTGGGTACTATTTCAATCAACTTTCAAATAGAGGAAGATCATAAACACATTGATATTACAGTTATTTTCGTCATGGTTTCTTTATAACGAAAGACCTTTAAGTGACTCCATTTCTCTTTTTAGAAGAACATTCATTTTGATCTTAAATTAAAAAAAATAAAAAATTACTGATTAAATTACTCTAATATTTTTTTTTAAATAATATTTATTTATATTTAAAATTTTTAAAAAATATTTATTGATAAAATGTACATTTAACAAGAAAAAAACAATGTCACTCCTTAATTTAAATACAATGAGAATTTGGTTAATAAATAATAATAATAATAAAATATTTTTTAAATTAATTATAATATTTGTTTAAATATTATTATATAAGTATGGGATTGGGTATAGAAGAGCGATGGCGGTTCAGGCGATTAGGGTTTGCAGAGATGTTTCGATCTCTCGCGCGGGTTTGGCCTCTTACCAGGCTAGACGTTTCCAGACTATGATGAAGGCGCGGGCTTGTGGGTTTCTGGCTAGTTTTGACTGGAAAAAAGAGGATGCCGTCGTCTGGGCGGTTCCATACTCTGCCATCGACTCTGCTGGACTTGAAGAGGTCGCCGTCACAGTTTTTGGATCCGCAAACAGGCTTTTTCCTGAAGGAGTCCCCGGTCTTGCTATAGCAGATAGTCAGCTTTGGATCTGGCCCTCGAGCCTGACATTTTGGCATGCAGGTCTTCCTATGAAGGCAATCCACTTCGTATGGGTTGCAGAAGTAAACTACCAGATTAGGACGCCTATGCTCAGGTCGTCCTTTGGCTTCGCTGCTGTCTGGATGGCGGCCTGCATGGAAAAAACCCCATTCGGTCTCGATGTTTCTCATTTAGCAGCGAATCCTTGTACAAGAAGCAGCAACCCTGGAAACCCCATCAATAGTTTCTCGGGCGCACGAAAGAAGAGGATCTGTTCATCGAACCTGCCGGATCTGCCTGCAAAGGATCCAAAGTTAGGCCCTCGCACCGACTGCTTCCATGTTCCTCAACCTGCTTTATCCAGGAGCCTGCTGAATCAGAATATGGACCCGCTCACTACTTCCTAGCAGGTAATCACAAATTTCTTCCAGATTTTTGTCAAATCTCCTATGGGTAAATCATACTTAATCTGGATACGAGTAGAAAACTCTGTCTTGCACCTGAAACAACAGATCTGGGAACTGATGGGATATCCGGTCCCGATCCAGCACTTAGTGAGTGGCAGACACTCCCTACAGGAAAATAGATCAATGATGGAATATGGAATCAAAGCTGATTCGACCATCTTTCTGAATCTTCGGCTAAGAGGGGGTGCTGTTCAGCAAGGGAGACCAAGCACTGTAGGAGGAGAAAAGGGGAAAAAAGCCACACCCCAGCAGCAACCAACTGGCGGCCCCTCCTACAAAAATATCCTACAGGGTACCAAATCTGCAGGGCCGCCGCCGGTTCAAGAAGGAGTTGTTCCAAGGCCTTATATAGTGGAACAGTTAGGACAAACACCTATTTTCAAAATTGATTCTTCAGGTACAGAGGTTTATGTTAAGTCATATGAAACCCAAGCACTCATCTGCCGTTTTAATTGTTTCTGGCCTAAACCTATGGATCTGTTCCATTGGATCTTCACACGATGGACCATGGATTGTGACATTCACCTCTGTTCCAAAGGTTTTTTCATTGTTAAGTTTAAATCTACGGAGATCAGAGATCTTGTTATTCAATCAGGACCTTGGTTTTGGGGTTCTACAGGCCTATTCCTGACCCCTTGGTTTCCTGATTTCGACCCAAATACCATGACAGTGGCCAGAATGCCAGTATGGGTGCGCTTACATAATCTCCCTCTCCACTTTTGGAGTGACCAGGTTCTGGAGGGAATTGGCAACAGCATTGGAAAATACATCAAAACTGATACAGAAAGAATTGAGGAGAGAATCTATACTTTCGCTTGGATCTGCGTAGAGGTGGATCTGAGTAAAGGACTGCCGAAGAATATTATGTTGTCTTACAAGCAATAGAACTGGCTGCAGGGACTCGATTATGAAAATACTGCCTTCAGATGCAGAATTTGTCGGATGCTAGGACACCTTCAAAGCTCATGCCCGGACGCAAAGAAAGGGAACAACAAAAAGAAACAGAAAGAGAAACATCGAAAAGGGTGGCATTACCCTCCTCCGGTCTCAGAGGACGAGGAATCTGAAGCAGAAGAGGATCCCATTCCCACTGGAGAAAATGAGACCACTCAAGGACAAGAAGTTCAAAGGAATGAGACTTCAGATCAAAAGGACCCACAGTACCATCAGACTCAATCAGAAAGGACAAATGAGGACATAGGTGCCGGAGGAGTCAAACGTCATCATTCCTCGGACACTTCAGAGTCAGACAAGGATACAAGACTTCAAATATCAGAAAATCAGTTAGTCCTTATAACAACTGCGCCTTCCTAGAGCGGGTGGCGCAAGGTCGAGAAGAAGAAGGGGAGGAAAACCTGAGCAGTGGGACAACTACCCACGCTCTGGCCGTTGTGGTTCTTTATTTGAGCCATCTAGTTTTTCTCTGTCTTTTCTCTCGACTCTTTTTTGGTAGCTTGCTACGTTGATTGGTGTGCTAAAGCACATGTGGCCTTTGGGCAGTTGTCTGAAATGCTATGCATATGCTCCATGTAACTTTTCATTTTTATAATAAAAAGTTACTGATTTTTTTCTGTGGAAAAAAAATTATATAAGTATGGGAGAGAAACAAATATAATTTATTATATTATAATAATAATCAAGTGATTCTAACACTTATCCACTAATGAGGTGTATGCTAAATTTATTTGATTGAGTCAAGTTCATCTAATAATCTCCTTTTAAACATAAAATTTTATTTTGGAGTCCATCTAGGAAAACATAGTTCCATCCACCTATCACTCTTGATTTTACTATGCATGCTTCACTAGGTCTTACAATCATATGCCCATTTACATATAGCTTAAAAAAATATCATCTACAATTTTTTGTTTTCCTTTTATGATATGTGCACTTACAAATCCCACCATCCTTTCAAGTTTCCACTACTTTGACCTCAATCCATATTCGTGATTCCATGTCCATGCAACTATGTTGTCTCCATGAATCTGGTAACAAGTTTTAGAATATGTTACTTCTCAAGGAAATGCATCACATCAATAGATCCATGGATCCATACCTGCCATATTCATTCAACTTGACCATATTCGTGACATTTGTTACTTGTCAAGGCAATGCATCACATCAATGGGTCCATCCTCACTTATTCATTCAACTTAACCATTTTCATGAAATTTTCATGCACTAGCTCATGAGAGGGATATGATACCACATGTTAGGAATAAACACACAAGAACGAGAAATATAATTAATTATAACATAGCAAAAACACTACAAAATTCCTTGGAAAAATCCCATTGGTCTATCCAAGGTGGATTCATTCCATCTGACCATCTTCCTGATAGTTTCATGCAACAAGTCACAATGATGGTTCTCCTACCACATGTTAAAAGTAAACATGCAATAAATATACACATAATAATTATGACATAGAGACAATAATGCACAAACTTAGTGGAATAAACCAAAGGATCCACCCACTAGATTTATTGCACTGGACTATAGTATTATGTAACATCATATTAGGAATAAACATGCGGGAAAGATAAACATAATTAATTATAAGGTAGAAACAACTCTAAACATATTTCTTAAATAAATCTAATGGATCCATCAAAACTCATTTCATTCCACCTAACATTTTTGTGATTGTGGTATCCAATATCTCACAATGATGGCTCTAATACCATATAATTAACTATAAACAACACCACACAAATTTCTGGGGAAAAACCAATTGATCCATCCACAACCCATTAATTCCCTTCATGATAGTCTCATGCATTGGGTAGCAATGATGGGCTCTATACTTCATGTTAGAATAAGCATGTGAGAGAGATAAGATATAATTAATTATAACATAGCAACAACACTATACAAATTTCTTGGAAAAAATTGTAGGAGAAAAATTGGGTCATAAAGTTTTTATTACCTTGAATTTGTCTAAGTTATTGGCCAAGCTACAACGAAACCTACTCACTTCTAACAGTTTACAATAATAAATTATTTTAAGCCTATTTATAAGCTTCATTACATTAAATAATATGGTAAATACACCACGTGTCACCAAAAACTTGTGACTAAAAACCATAATTATAAACTAAACTCATTTAAATCTACCACTTAATCAAATTTATCGAACAACTGTTTTAATAAAAAATGATAAACCATACCTTATAGTTATCTTAAAAAAATCCATCGAATTTAAATGTATAAAAAATCCCTATTAATTACTTGCTTATAAATTGTAAAACCTAAATAAAAAATAACTTGAAAAAAAACAATAAAATTCAATGAATATTATAAAAATGATAACCATAAAAAATTCAATTAACACATGAACAAAACCACACTGCACAACAACAAAATAGCCATTAAATAAGAATACTCTTGTCGACTATCTCACGAAAATAACAATACATCTATCATCTATCTTAGTAATTGATATACAATAACAACATATCTATCATTTATCTCAATAATAAATATGAAAAATTAGCATTGGAAAAAACAAAACCACAATACATAACCAGAAAATCCCTACCAAAATAAACGGCAATGCATAGCTACAACATCCCTACCAAAATAACAAAATTTCTATCGTCAATCTTAGCAACATATACTCAGTAGTAACGTATCTATCATCTATGTCAACAACATATGTGAAAAATTATAACAACATGTCTATCGCCAATCTTGGCAACAGATATTCAGTAGCGATGTATGTCAACAGCAGATGTGCAAAATTGACATTGGAGAAATCAATAATTATGAGAAACTGAAAAAAAAGAGAATTTAACCTTTTCATCGTCACGAATGCAATGTTTACATTGCTTACACAGACAACACACGGATCTATAATATCCATATACACATTAATTTACGATTTACATTACTGACACTGATATTCTACATATCAACAAATATATGGTTTAGAGATTTAAATCAAATTTTAGATGTGAAATAGAAAACAAATATAATATCACTGGCAACAATTTACCATGAGTTGATATCAAAATTATTAAACATTTACCGGCTATTCAAATCTCTTAAATTAAACGTACTAGTCCAGTCTACACCCTATTCTACAAAAGTATTTAAAACAGTGTTTATTTATTAAAAGAACCTATGTTTTACTTTTTATCATTCTCTTCAATTTCAAAGGCACTAACGGGGAAGGATTTCTCAATCCCAGCGATAGCGCTCTTGAAGCAAATCTTGCCATTGGACGGATCCTTAATGGAAATCTCAGAGATGGTGATCCACACAAGAAGCTCCTTGCTCTTCACTCCACTCACCTTCTTCATCTTGTGTTGCTCAACATACCCACTGATCTCTGCATCATATTGTACCAATCTCCCAATTGCCTTGAACTCGTGCTCAACCTTCTTGTTCCGCTTCATCCACACAAACCCGGTCTCCCTCACGTACCCACATTCTTCAATACCATCAAGGAGTATGAGGCCATTGGGAAGGCCTGCCTGTTCAAGCAATTCCATGGTTTTCTTCCTGCAAATTTCGCTTCCGTGGTAGACTTCTGCCCCGGATTTCTTATTGTCACTGGCAACGTGAGGAGCCATTCTTTCTAATGATCTATAACAGCTCTGCTATGATCTAAATCGAGTAAGAAAATTGATGGAAATGCATTGGTGTAGAGAGCTTAAATAGTTGAAATGGATCTATGAGAGGGCCCGGAAACATCCCTAGCGACTCTCATATTGAAATAAATTTCGCTATTAAAGTCACCACTCGATTAAGGGTTCTCATTGAAAGCTCGTAATAAGGAAGTTGGGATAAGCCTTATTTCCTAGGGTATCCGTCATTTAATGCACTGTGACATATGCTATGTGAAATTCAAGCAATAATTTGATTGTATTAAATTTTAATCTATTAAATTTATAGTCTCTTCAATCACTAAAGAAAAGAAAAAAGAGTAGATATCATAATTTAAATCTAAAAGAAAATTAGTAATAAGGAGTGGGTTAAATAGCATTAATTGTTTATATGATAGAGCATGTGGCATTTAATTAATATTATTTAAATATCGGTTTATAAAATATATTTAATGCTTCATAATTTTTACATCCAAATTACTTAATGTTTTGTAATTAATTAATCATTATTTATTTCTAAAAATTATAAAATGAAAAACTAGAATAATTAATTTATTTAACTACTTATTAGGTTAGCAATAAATTTGAAGTATTAAAAATTATTATTTCAACCATATTCATAAAGTTGTAATTTAAGTTTTGGAATTTTTTTATATATTTTAAATCAAATACATTTTAAATTTGATAGAGATTTGTTAGAATCACAAGTTTTATATAAACTTTGAACAATTATAATATCTAAAAAAATTCAAAAATAGATTCAATTTATGCATTTAAGAATTTATTTTAAACAATGAAAAATCACTAACCAAAACTTATTTCACCAAATGTAAAAAAATAATTTAAAACTCAAAATAATAAAAAACACATATTTATACATGTTTTAATATCTATTATTATATTAATCAGCCTAACTCTTCTAACTAACCTATCTAGAAACTTACAAAAATAAATATATAAATAAAATAATATAAAATAAAAAAGTATTAGTTAATACATATTCTATGGAAAGGGAAGACCATACAAGTATATTTATTATTCAATGCCTAAATTAACTATATATACATTAGTTTAATTTATAATAATAAAGTTATCTATGTATATTGGACTCATTAATTCATAAATAATTAAACAATAAATATAGAGATATTTTTACATATTAACTTGGTTTATTTATTAAACTTGGTTTTATGTTTAAACGTATTAATAATCAATTTTAAAAAATCTAATACTATTTTATATTTAATTATTATTTATATATGCCACGTTACATGTTATTTAAAAAAACTAAAGAAATTAACCATAAAATATATTTATATATTAATTAAATGTTAACATTAATATTTTATAAGTCTTTTACAATAAAAATTTATGAAGTATTAAATTAAATATTTATAAATGTGCGTTATAATTAGATAGAAGTAAATTAAAATAATTTGATAATGAAATGGAAAACAAGTCACATATAATATCATATTAAAGGCATATATAATATCATATTAAAGGCATATAAATCCACCATTTTTTTTATCAAATAGATGCAAATCAAGTGATATTTATGGTAAAGATAAAATACCATTAACTTTCTATAATTTTTTTATGGACTTTCTAGAATAATGTTAAAATTAATTAAATATATATAAATGAAATGAAATTTAAATTGAGGGAAAAATGACCAAACATAAAATGTTAGATTAAATGTTCATATGCACACAATTTTTTTTATAAAATGGAAATTTTGATATAGTAAATAAGAAAATTGCAAATTTATACTTTTAAGAAACAAACATTAATTCCAAATTAAATATTTATAAATAAATTTCTCTTTAAAATAATGAAAAATTAAATAATAAAATGCAAATAAAATAGCATTTTTTCCGAATAAAAAAATACTTGAATATTGAATACCAATAAATACACATACCATTTTAAAATATAATCAATTATAATAAGTCAAATTAAATTTGTTAATAAAAAAATTTCTTCAACATAAAATTTTAATTAAAAAAATATAACTCTATATTATTTTGTTTTAAATATGAGAAACATTCATATTAAAAAGAAAATATTAACAAAACCATAAAATTATTATTAATTTATCAGCACATGTCACAAATGTTTTTTATAATTATTGATTTATATTTTTAAATAGTTAATATTACAAAATAATTATGATATTAATTTATTTTTTTAAACAATATCAAAAGTATTTTCTAAATTTAAATTAATCATTAATTATAAATTTAGTTGGTGTCCAACTGTTCCATATGTGTTATGCCTTATTTTTTGGCAAAGCTTATTTTTCAGTCCATCGGCCCATTAATGCGCCCGAGGGATGAAATCCCCACCGTCAGATTAAAGTAGTGCATCATCCTACGGTGGCGATTTCATCCCTCGGCGCATTAATGGGCCGATGGACTGAAAAATAAGCTTTGCCTTATTTTTTTCTTTATTAATTAAAAGTTTGTAAAAGTTAACTATCTTTCCAATTCCCTTTTCATTAATTAAAGGCACTGTTATTTTTAATTTGAACGGTCAAAACTGTACCTCTTTAAATTTAAAAAGTCACCTTTAAATTAAAGAGTTTTTCAACTTCTTTTTCATTAAAAAAGAACTTTGACCACGAACGATTTATAAAATAGGGAAATTAATCTAAACTGAGTCGAATTTGCGTGACAAAGCGGGGAAATATGAATGCCGCTTATTACACGTTGATTCAGTAACATTTATACACTGTGCGACAGCATTAATACTTGTACAGCAAAATCCTTACGTTAAAAGATCGCCATGAAAATCACCTTTCAACTGCCGATGGGTGAGAGACTCCTTTGCTTAGCAGGTTATGGTGTGTCCGATAATTTATTACTAGTATTCTGGAAGACTTGGTCCAGCTTGGGCGAAGCTTATTTTCCAGTCCATCAACTCATAAATGGGCAAAGATTAAAGTAGTAGTATATTATTTTGTGGTAAGCATTTCCTACCTTGATGCACTTATAGATAGATGGACTGGAAAATAAGCTTAGCTTCCAGCCTATATGTTTGTAAAAAAATTTAATTCCCAAAAATAATTTCCATTTTCAACTTTTCTTATGAAATTTGAACATCGATCATTTTTCTTTTCATTAACAATTCAAAATATCACAATTCAAAATGGGGAAAATTAACTTTAAGGGTGTTGAATTTGCGTGACAAAGCGGGGCAATATGAGTACCGGCTATTACACGGTGATTCAATAACATTTATATACAGTATGCGACAGCATTTATACTTGTAGAGTTAAATCCATACCGATTGAAGACAAATTGTCGAACATACAAATCCGAGGATACCTTTTTTATTTATGAAAGGTATGCGGAAGTTTGTCGGTCTGTCGGAACGGCCCTTTTCTCTGTTTGGCGACAGAGAAAAGGCCCCATGAATATCACCTTTGTAAGAAATGGGTGAGAGATCACACAACATTAACATTATGATAACCTTTCGTCTACCAATTGTTGCCTCGAAGGTTGCTGATATGGAAGGCTGGAAAAATTGTCAGCTCGAAGGTTTTGTTAGACTAATTTTAATTCTGTATTTTACTAGTTTTTTTTCATTCAATTTTGGATTCACCACTGTAAACTAGCCTATTTTCTTAAATGACACATGTAGTTGCTAAGTTGATGGGATTAATGTCATATCCAATGGATGTGATATTTGTGGTATAATCTAATGGTTTAGGTTTATGTTTTTTTATTGAAATTTGGTAAAATTTTATTTTTAAATGCATAAATAAATTTAGTGTCTTTAAAAAAGTTCAACGCACTTGATTCAAGCATATGTTATTATTCAAATTTTTGATTTTCACAAATCTCTATTATATTTAATGTAAAATATGTCAAAATAATAGAAAAACACCATAATATTGAAGCTTTAGATTATAGTTATTTAAAGTATTATTTTCTTGCAATACGATTTCAAACAATCTATGACCCCAATTTAATCAATGTCGGTTAGTTAACATATCACATGGATATAGAAACCAAGTCAAATTTTGATCATAGACATATCCAAATTTATGGTAAGTAACTCTTAAAATATCAACCAAATAACTATATCAACCCCATTGGAGTGTGATATAGGACTAAGGTATATTTTATTTTCCATTTATACCACTTCAAACAATTTGACAATCCGAAAGAAACAGGGAACTTCAATACTCAAGAATGAATGCAAAGAATTACTTTTAATTGTGGTTCCAAGTGTGTTAGCTCTAAACCAAAAGTTTTTCTACACATTCAGAGAAAAATTTGCACCATAAACTTTCATTGACCAACATAGTACTTAAGAATAGAGGTGATTTCAAAATTTTTGTCATTTCCATCTTCATAGTGACAAGAAAATAATTTTGGTCCATGAATCAAATAAATTGTAACCTTTTTAACAAATAATGACAACTAATGAAAAGGGAAAGAACTTTTAAGAAAAGGGAAAGAAATTTTATGGAAAATGTAAATATGAGGAGTGAATAAAGCATACACATTCTTACCATAATAAACTTCAACCATAGAAACAAACAAATCATTCTTAACCGGTTTTCTTTTGAAATTTAGAACCATAGAGAGGGGGAAGAAAACACCTTCAAAACATGCATTTTTTTAGGCCATTTTAATATTTAGCAATATAGTGATCAATTCAATTCAATTCAATTGTAATCAATCCCAACCTCTTGAAATTGTGGAGACTAAATTTCATACCACTTGAGTGAGTTATTAAGATTCAAAGACCAAAAAAAGTTTTGAATTTATCTATAGCTGAGTATAACCATCAACAAAGAATGTCAGACTAGAACGACAAGCTTTGGCTCATAGGAGATAAATAGCTCCCAAGGATTTCCAACTACAGATCCAGCCTAATAAGGATACATTCTAATCGAGTTTGGGAAGCATAGTGGCCATGTTAGGTCACTACAAGGAAAAAACCCTGTAGCAGCTATTTTTGAAGAACCCCTTTTAAAAATAGCCCAGACATCCGTTTATAGCGGAGGTTACTAGAGGAGGTTGGTAGGTGGGGGATTTTGCAGATATTTTTTTCCCGGTGCATTTATCATCCTAAACTGCACCGATGTGTTCCACTAGAGAAAGCACCGATGCGTACAAAAAAATGGCACACCAGGACACTGTGTCCTCGGTACAAATCCGCCCGGTGTGTCTCATTACTGTAGCGCACCGATGCTCTACAAAGATTCTGCACTGCTGTGTCCTAAAATCCTGCGCCAAAACTGAAACTGCCCAGTGCGTTTGTATGAAACCGTTCGGTGTGCCTATAAAACCTGTGCACTGGAACAGGGTTAAATAAATAAAAAAATTACGGCCAAAAATCTGCATTTTTCACTTTTCAATGCTCTAGAGCTCTCAAGCACCGGTGCAAATTTACCTTGTGTGAGGTGCCCTACCATCGGTGCTCCCATTGCACGCACTGCTCTTGTCCATTGACCACCATATCAATTTCAATTTTTGAAAAACGGTGAGAAAATTTAGTTTTGCAAATTCTACAGCCAATATGCCTCCTTGACGGCCAAATGTACAGGTATTTTACTTGCTTTTCCATAATTAAACCTTTTAGCAAATAATTTTTCTAAAATAACTTAAAATTAACCTTATTTAAAAAAAAAAGGCATGCACGGTGCACTCGAGTTGTTCAGCTTGCACCGGTTCGTGGTGATGCCTGTAGATTTACAGGTCGCACCGTGACCGGTGCTAAGGGTATCCTTATCGGTTACGGGGTGGTACTGAAATGATTCACTGTACCTTTTTAAAATTAAAAAAATTGTGGTGCAGTCGGTTACCCGGTCGTAATGTTGACCATATTGAATTGCGGGAATGCAGTTCATTGATGGAAATATCTGCCTTGGGGCGAGTATTTTTGTCAATGAACTGCCCTCCTGAACTAGACATAGTTAATGGTGTTGTCATGTAAACGACCGCATCGTTGACTATGTAGTGATGTGAGGAGGGCGATGCACTTCCTAAACTACTCGTCCCGAGGCGTATAGTTTGGTCAGCGCACCGCCCTCTCGACACTAGTACATAGGTAATGGTGTGGTCTGTTATACCACCGCACCATTGACCTTGTAACAATTCCAGGAGGGCGGTACATTGAAAATTTCCATGTGCATTGCCTCTGGTGTGCGATAAAAAAAGACGCACCGTTACCGGTGCATGCCTATTTTTTCTGGCGCATTGACTGTTTTTTTTTTATTTTAAAAAAAAATTATATATGTATATTCCTAAATACATGTTTCATTTACTAAAAAAATTGTATTTAATGTGTCAATCATTCAACGATGTTAATGGAGAGAAGATAGGGAACAACAACAACAGGCGGACCAATATAACATGGTTTTCCTGTGGGAGGCACAAGAAAGGGAGAGAGATACGTACCCTCGCCCTATTACAACAGCCACCCAGGGGCTCGTAAGGGAAATAGGCCTCTTTAAGTTATATGAGGAGGCTACATCCCAAAAGAGCCATGGTGGGCTTTTGCGTCATCTTATCCATAGGTGGAATGCCCACCGATAGGCTTTCCGGGTTGCTCCTAACGAGTGGTATGCGCCCACTGAGGAGGACATCTATTTCATTATTGGACTATCAAGGAGAGGGGTGGATTTTCTCTCGTTCCCAAAGGTACTCATTGGCTATGCAGTAGCGAGTCAGTTGGTGTATTCCCATAGATACATTGGCATGGATATACTATCTCCTGCATATCTTTAGGTCTCTGGAGGTCTGTTACGTATTGCTTCATTTGGTGGAGAGGAGGTGAGGTGCCTCTCACTAATGATTTCAACCATTTCACACAATATCAGTGACGGGAAACGCATTAGTTTCCTACTTCTATTTTATGTTGATTCTTTATTACAGAAGCCACGACTTGTGAGGTGGTCTACCAATTTTTTGCGGCAGTTCTGTAAATCTCTAGATAGATGTTGTGCTCAGGCACAAGGGACGGTGAACTTCCCTTTTCCTTCAGAGCTATTTTTAAAATTTTTTTTTAGAGGATTCCAGAGATGAGGCATAATTTTGTTTGGCGGCCTCGTAGGCCGATGCTGCATGTACGGATACATATGTAGGGACAGATGATTCCCAAGAGGGGTTAATCAGAATTTTCAGCGAGGATATCGCATGATGCACTGGAGTTGCTAGCCAGCATTGATGAGCATCCCTTCATTTTGGTCCCCTGTCCGTATGCTAGTTTGGATTGGGGAGGGTGTGCCAACATTGTCTTCACAGATGATGAGCCGTCGGATGATAGAGGTAATATTACTGTTTTATTTAAATTTATTCTAACACATTCTTTAACTTGTTTTTATTAAATTGTTTAATTATTGTTGTGTACTTATATGTATTTTGCAGACATTGGGTCATTTGATGGCACTTAGATGCCACCGCCACCAAATGATCCATGTGTAGATCCTGATGACGACCAAAAGATGGCAAATGTCACGGATCAGGCTGGTGCAGACAGACCTGATCCTCATGTTGCACCAGTATCGGCTGTTGCGAGGTGTAGGCTTGACACTAGATTTAGGATGGAGTTGGGTGACCAAATATTTGCACTTCTTGTGGAGGGGGGAGTCAGGCTTGCCACTATGAGAGAGATACAGGCCGATGCTAGGCTGGTACAGATGTGGAGAGGCATGCCATGTGACATGTTCACCCTGATGTGGCATGTCATAGGAGAAACCAACTTAGTGACATAGTTGAGGAGGGCCCTTCGACGTAGGTGTGATCGAGATGCGGTACATCAGAATTCGAGTAGCGACACATCATCTGATGATCACGATCAGGGGAGTGATCATCGCTCACCTCATGCCGTAGATGAGAAGCCTGCAACATCGACAAGCAGTCATGATCATGAGTAGGCTGGACCATCCACGTCGAGTTAGCCTTCTCAGCCTGCAACATCCAGCATTCATGATCATGAGTAGGCTGGGCCATCCACGTCAAGTCATCATGATCAGCAGCCTGCATCATCCAGCAGTACTCATGATCATGAGCACGCTAGACCATCCATGTCGAGTCATCAGGAACAGTCGACATTTGATCCTGATTAGCATGAGGCACCACCAGATCAGCAGGCACGTGATGATCAACATCTATCTGAGGTTTTCGAGGCTGCACCATTGACTGAGAAGGCCTCGACTAGTACTACTATTGATGATTTACCACCAGCTGATATTTGACATTTATATTAAAGTTGTATATTTTTGACATTATATATATATATATATATATATATATATATATATATATATATATATATATATATATAATGTCCATGTATTTTATGTTCATGTTGCAGTTGTACTTAATTTACATGTTGGTGATCATCATGGTGTGTATATTGTTAGGCCATGTTAGATATGTTAATTTAATGTGTAGCTTGTGGATAGATGTGTATGTGATAGGAGTTATTTGACATGAGATGTATTTGATGTTTGTGTTGTGATGATGTTATACAATGCTAATTGTGTTTTGTTAGATGATCATGATCACGATGATTAGATGATGTTAGCGAATTTGAATGTGTTTTTAAGTGAATATGATGGTTGTACGATGGTTATCTTGATCGTGAGGTTTATTTAATATAATATTAAATCATGATATTTATTAAATATTATGTCGTGATTGTAATTGAAATTTTAATTTTAAAATTGTATGTAAAATTGTAAAATTGTAATTGTATTTGTAATTGTAATTGTATGTAAAATATTTATAAAATTTTAATTGTCATTGTAATATTTAATTTATTTAATTTATTGTGAAATGATTGTAATTGTAATTTCAATTATAATTGTATATATGTAAAATTGTAAAATTGTATGTAAAATTCTAAAACTGTAATTGTAATTGTATGTGAAATTGTAAAATTGTAATTGTATGTAAAATATTTGTAAAATTTTAATTGTATTAAAGTGAAATGATGGTAATTGTAAAATTGTAATTGTAATTGTAATTGTATTTAAAATTCTAAAATTATAATTGTAAATATTGTAATTGTAAAATTGTAAAATTGTAATTTTAAATTTAATTGTAATTCTAATTCTAAAATGTGTAAAATTTTAATTGTATTTCTGTGAAATTATTTTAATTGTAATTGTATGTAAAATTCTAAAATTGTAATTGTAATTCTAATCGTAATTCTAATTCTCATTATAATTGTAAATGTCTGTAAAATATTTGGAAAATTTTAATTGTATTAATGTGAAATTATTTTATTAAAAAATTTAAAATTGTAAATTTGTAAAATTGTAAATAATTGTAAAATAATAAATCTAGAATAGAATAATTTTTTGTAAAAATAAATTTCAGAAAATAATGAAAATAAATTCATATACTTTAGAATTATCATTATTTTACTATGATCTTACATACCAAAAAAAAGAACTTTATACAGTATGCCATTGTTTTTGAGATCAACATAATTGCAAATTATCAAGTGAAATATTGATTTTAACATTAGCACAATGCAAATTACCAATTAGTTCAAAATATATATTATAATGTTTAAAAAAAAAGAGTCTTATAAGTTATAAGGTAATTAAGTCCTCTTCTTTATAAAAACCCATATTAAAAAGTATAAATATTGACATGAAATAACACATGTACCATATCACTCTCAGTTCTCATGATCCCCCCCATTATCTTCCATCTCGCTTGGCATGATAACACTAATTTTCTCAGAAATATGTTTTGATCTAGGCTCATTTCTCAATATGAACCACCAATCCCTATCCAACACATCTGGGTAAAAAAACTCCTGGTTGCAGTGTTTGGGGAAAACATAGGGCTCCTTAGCTTCATCCCACATCTTTATAAATTTGATACATATCAGCCTACTATTGTGATCTTCCTTTACATTATTCTGATCAAAGGTGTCCCACTACTTGCACCACACATTGGAAATAAGAAAAATCCACTTCAATGATCTCTTGTATTTTTCCAACGTAACTTAACGCCCCTCATACTAGGTTTTGATCATGGTGGCTAGATCGACTAGATTGATCGAACTGGACTTCCACTCCACAGTCTTGTATCATGTGTCTATCATCAAAACTTTTTGTGCGAAAATGGTGTCCATATGCCCACATAGATGGGGAAAAATGAACCTATAAAAAATTTAAAAAATCATAGTGTCTCATGTCTTATAATAACCCAATAGTTAAAATATGAAATATAGATGTAATTACATTTGAAAGGTGCATTATTAAGTTTCAAATGTACATATAAATTAAATATATTATTACCGAGTTGGCGCAACCCAATCCCTACGTTTAGCACATCCTCTTTAGCATGTGGGTAATGACTGGTTGCACCATATTTCTCTCTGACTTGGTCAGCAACCCAACTGTTGGGGCATATTTTTGGCATATTTCATTTTAAATGATCGAGATAAGGCACACTTATACCATTCAACCATCTGAATTCTTTCCTGTCACTATCCCATTTCATCCTCTTTTGTTCGTACAATGTGACCCACGGTTGTGTCGCTTCAAAATTGTAAAGAATGAATTTATTGGTTGATTCAGTTTCTGCATTCACAGAAGAAATCAAACCGACATTATATAGTACATAGATATTAAAATATACATTATATCGAAGTTCAACATGAATATTTACTTTCTATAGATTTGAAAAATTATAAGTCACTTACTCTTTATCAAGTGCTTTTTTCCATTCGTTTGCAGCAGCTCCCCTTCTCTTTTGTCTTCATCCCTTTCATCGTCCAAAATCACTGCACCTGGTCTATTGTTGATTTGCTTGAAGTACTCACTGGAATAATAGAAAGACTTATATAGTATGTACCCATCTGCCATAGACCCCTCGGGGTTTTCCCTTTGTCGAACAAAAACTTTCAATTTCTTCATGTACCTCTCTAAAAGAACATCCAATGATAAGAAACCACCCCAAATAATTCAACCTCATCTACTAGGTGGATTAGAAGATGAACCTGCAGGTCCCTGAAACTCGTTGGAAGTTCCTTCTCAAACATATAAACAATCTCAATTATCTCTTGACGCCACCATGGAATACTAGCCACATGAATCTCCTTTGACATGATCCAACATACAAATGCAGATAATTTAGATATGGCACATCCTAGGTCTTGGGGGAATTCATGTTTCACACACCCACGCATGAACAAAGGATAATGAAACTACAAAGTTATAAACATGTGCAATAATATACAAAATTAGTTATGTTTTATGATCCCTGCATGGGATAAAATTAATAATATAACAAATAATAAAATCAGGCTTTTGACATTATACGTACTCTTAGAAGATTCAAATGGTTATGTGATTTCAACCCTGACAAATGGTCATCCGCAGTGAAGTAGTGCCATAGTGAAGATCCGTATGAAGATGGCACCCTCACACGCATTATAACTTCCTTTGCCAAAGAAAGATCATATTTTTTTAAAATCCATGGGACATCACCTTCTTTGAAATACCATGAATTAGAGGGACCAGTGCTTACCTCTGATCCTGTACTTTCTAATCATTTGGAAAATGTTTCTTTTTAGTTTTTGAAGTAATAAGATATTTCCTAACATCCAATGTATCACTTTGTTTCGATGATATGTTCCTCCACAAAGAATATGAATATTTTTTAAATATATGCATGGGATATAATAAGTGGGTAATCTTAAGATGCTCCCAATATGGTAAGTTATAAAAGAAAGATTTCATTTTCATCCCAATGGGAAATTTCTCAACGTAGGTGTTGGAGAATTATGGATCATTGAACATAGGCTCCTGTTGTATCTGCTACAACGCCCTCCAAAATTTGGCACCAGTTTGAAATTTCAGAGCCCCTTTTACTATTGATAAGGGCGATCTTGCTCCAGCCTCTGCCATTGACCTCAAATAGCTCACCTTGGGCAGGTAATCCTGAAGCCAAAATATTACATCATTTTATTTTTAAGTAAAGTCGCAAAGTCGCAAATCCACTCTTCTCCCAAAATTCGGCAAGTTGTGACCTAGTCACCTTGTGACCTAACCTAGGTTGCTAGGTCGCCAGGTCTCAAACTGTGTCGAAATCTAACCTTTGCGACTACACGACCTTGCGACCCTGCGACCTCCTAGGTTACAAGGTCGCATATCTACCAAACTGAGCCGGGTTTGCGACCTTGTGACCTCCATCAATGACCGCACATGCAACCTCTTTATAAATAAAATGCTTGCGTAGGTCGCATTCGACCTGCGCGACAGAGCAAACAAGACATCTGACGAGCCAATCAAAGTGCGATTTTTCCTAGATAAGTCGCCAAAACCTCATGCAATTTATTTTTATTAGGTGTAGCCCTACTTGCCCCAAACCTAGGTTATTAATTACCTTAAATATCCCCTAGTTGCAATCCTTAGTCCTCATTGTCACTCTAGCTAGGGTTTCCCTTTTCCTCTTTCATCCATCAGGCCTGAAACCACTTTAATCCCTCCTATATCCTCTTGCCACTGTGGGCACCCCTCTTTGCCCTTCCTGTGAGGCCTTCAAGCCTATTTCATTCTCTTCCCTTAGAATTTTTCTCCCATTTTTCCATCTTTTCCCGTGGGTCGCAACCACCTATTTTTCTTCAGAAAAACCCTTATACGACCTCACTACCTGGTCGTTCAGTCGTTGAGTCGCAAAGTCGCAAATTTCTAACTTTCCATGCAATTGCGACTTTTCAACCTTGCGACCTTGCATCTTGGTCGCTAAGACGCTAAGTCACAGGCTCACAAAGCTGAGATTATTCATACATGCATGAATTTGCGACCTTACAACCTTGCGACCTTGCATCTAAGTCGCAACGTCACAACCTTCCAATCTATATTTTTGCGACCAACACCAGTCGCAGCAACCTAGCCTAAGCAGCCAAAGCCTAGGTTAGTGCAGTCAGTTCCTTTTGATTTCATGTCATCCTTCCTATCGTGGGATTTTTTTCTAAATATTCCAGGGGATATCGAAGCTGAGCTCGAGTGTGTCTCTTCTCATCGGCCTCAAGCGACATGGGGCCTCCAGCAATTTGAAGGAGAAACAAAAGCCCAGAAATAGAGCTATCAGAAGGAGACATGCCTCCTCTGCCTCTTCCCATCTATGGAGATACCACCTATTTCTTCGGGAAAGGTGACAATATGTCATGGTATCAAGTCTACCAAGAATTCACAAAGCAAGAATTCCCGGAGGACCTCACTGACCGATAGGTATACATTCAAGTTAAGAGGTCTAAGCTTCACTATGTGGGCACCCACCTACCAATATTCCCGTGCGCATAAATAGTCGAGTGGATCCTCCAAAAGGTGAACTCAAAATTTTGGGTCATCTGTGATCACGCAGGAAAACCATTTGCCAACCTAATTGGGAAGGAAGTGGATGTGTACTACTAACTCCCAGCTAGGGAAGAGTCTTTCAACGCTCAGTGGGTCCCCATGCATGACGTGCCAATACCAGATACCTTGAAGGGTTGGTGGGATGACCCTGAAAAGTTCAAGGGAAAAGAGGATCAAGAGTACAAGACCGAGGGTGTAAGAAAAATATACAGGCTCATCATAGCTATGTTGTGTAGGATGTATGGAAGGAAGGATGCCACTACTTTCAGTGGAGCATGGGTTCTGCTCATGTATGTGATCACCTCATACGGCACTCGTTTCAACTGGGCACGTCTTTTAATGTCAGCTCTAAGGGTGAACATATCAGCAGCCCAGGTACCAGAAGAGGGATGTGCGTAAACATTTCACATGGATTCCTACATCTTAGATGCAGTGTGCACATGGTGCAATTTTTATGGTTGGACAAAAAAATGGGACTCGAAACATGGTGGGCCTATCCACAAATATCTAAACATGTTCTGTGCTACTAGGTACAATTAGGACATTGACCCCATATCATAAAATTTCATTACCATGCTCTACTGACACCTCTTTAATGAGGATCCTCCCTACATGTCCAAAAGGGCCATGGAGGTGGTGGTTAAGGTAGCCCATTAGTTGCCCATCATGGAAGGTACCTTCATCATAGTCTTCGGATCATTCAAGGCCCCTCACACATTGCCCAAGTTAGTCACTAAAAAACTACTATTACAAGAGGTGTGCTACCAAATGACAAGCGGGTTCTCTAAGACACTAAGGAAGGGAAAGAAGAAACCATTTCCTACCCTCCTGCTTACTATTGGTGCCTATACAGTCAATGAATTCAAAAAGTTTGAGGCAGAAGTAGAATACTTCAAGGTCTTCCATTTTTTGGAATTAGCTTGCAGATATTATGACCGTGACAAGATCATCCCCACACACTTCAAGTGGGTCAGATTTAACTAGACTTACTAGCACACAGAATGCCTCGTAGAAGAGAAAGTGAAAAACTGGTATAATTCCAATAGGTCCGCAGCCCCCGAAGGACAAGCCAACTTGGATGGATATCAAGAGTATCACTGCCAGGACAATCAACGTCTGCAAGAAAGAGCAGACACTTTGAAATGAAAGGAGCCCTCGGGAGGACCATCAAATTCTCAATCCAAACAGCCCAAGAATACTACAAGCAGTGATCCTCCCAAGGATCAACAGGAATGAGAGGACAAAGGAGTTGAGGCACAACTAGAGGGTGAGCAGAAATGAAGAGAGGAAGAACTCAAGAAAGCCTAAGATGTCTTGGCTCAAAAACAGGAAGAAAAGAGACAAAAGAATTAGGCCGAAGAACAACAGAAGAAACGAAAGAAAGAAGAATGGAAAAAGAAGCAAGCAGAAGAGGCTCGCAAGAAGAAGGAAGAAAAGGAACGACAAAAAAGGGAGGAAAAGCACAGGATGAAAGAAGACCTGGACAAGGAAGAAGCAGAGAAGAAGAGGAAGGAAGTGGAAGCTCATATGCTACAGGCGATATTTCCAAAAGGGCAGAGGGAAGTAGGTCACAACCCTAAAAAATCGGGAAGAAAACATACCTTCCACAAATTGACGTGCCCCGAACAACTCCCATGACTGGAGCATACCTCCCACTCTCAGGACTCAGCATCTCGGAGGAACATGAGGATGATGTACTAGATCTAACAAGGCTATCTTACGATTAGTACACTCATAAAATTAGGCAGGAAAGGAGAAAATGCCTTGCACAGAATCCAGTCGAGTCTCTCGCAGTGACCACATAGATATACATAGTCTTGGACACCTGGACTAGCCCCATAATGATAGCATCATCTGGAACTGCCTTTACAGTTGCCACATAAGATAATTTCTGTAGGATGAGCAATGAAATATTATTTCTGCACAGTAGACTCTAGGCATTCGAGTAAAGGGCAGTTTAAGCAGAGACTGAAAAGAAAGCCCTAGAAACTAAAAATTAAAGGCTCCAACTCGCACTCACTAAGGCCAGCAGACTACAGACCACCATTCAGAGGGAGTTGGATACCTTATAGAGCACCATGAAGCAGGTATATGAGGATATGTTAACTATAAAATAGACAGTCGCTCCTTTTCTAGGAGCCTAGGCGAAAACTAGGAAAAGGGTTGCGCAACTAAAGGAAGCCTCAACACCACTAAAAATCATACTTGAATGGTCCGAACGGTACCCACAAGCCCATAACGCCATGCCAAAGAAGGATTGGATCTGCACTCACAACAATAAGGTACAAATATAGATGAAGTTGCAGTCCAGGGACAAGCTCATAACGGATGTAGAGAGAGCGATGTCTACCTATGAGTACCTTATAAATGGCATAGATTCAATGGCAGAAGTGCACTGCATCCCTTCCTTAGGGAAACTAGCTAAGCATAATATGAGGGAAGAGGTGATGCAAGACATCCATGCATTATTAGAACCCATCAAACAAGGAGCCGCTTCATAGTACCACCCAGCCTATAAGGAGAACATCGACTAGTATATCATTGCACTAGTCCATATCTACACTAAGCTAGCCTCTATTTCCAACGAGATCAATGCGAAGAGACACACTTTAGTTTAGGATGCTCTAGAATGCTTTCATAATATGGGAGAGGACATGCCTCAAATCACTCCAGTAGTAACCGACTACATAACCTGGCAGATCTATCTCAGAGAAAAACAACTGGTAGAGACCCCAGACCTCTCCATCACACAGTTGCTACCATGAAAAGACTGATTTTACAGGTAGTAAGCATAGGTAGGTCGCAGGTAAAAAATGGTACCTAGTCGCAAGTCGCAAATCCTCTCAAGTCGCATACCATGCCAATAGTCGGGAAGTTCAAAGGGTAGGGAAGCCCAAGGGTCACTTTTGATTCTATATGTACTCCCTCGGGAGATAATGCAAGCACATTTTTTGGACTCCACAAGACGAGACAGATAATTTTACAACATTGAATGCATGATTCCAGGAATGAATACAAATCAAAGTTTTTTTACTCCACAATTGGATGTGATGGAAACTTGTGTGTGTTAACATTATGAATATTATGTCTTCATGTCCTTGCTATCATTTTTGACTGATTAATATGTGTTTATGTTCATGCATTATTTATACATTTAAGCTCTTTGGATGTATTAATGGTAATTGGATGTTTTGCACAGGGATATGTTAATAACTTAGTTGTTGATATTGCCTTAATCTTTTGGAAATGCGCTTAAGGAATTAAAGGGTGTTTCGACCATAGTGAATTGTTTCTCTTCTGGTCAAACAAGCCTCTGTATGAGCATGACCATATTGATGTGTTGCTAACAATACTTCTTTTAGCTCCATGCTTCAAGTCTCACTTTGCTATTTGTAATGTTTCATTTTGAGGAGAATCTGTAGACTATTCATTTCATATCGTTCATGTAGCTGTGCATTCTCTTGTTCCCAAAATACACCTCCACTTGAGAAAGGGCATACATTTCACCAATTAAACTATAGCCGGACCTATATACCAGATGGGATCCCTATCGCAAATGGTCTAGGGCCTATTTGGGAATTTATACTGGGTAGATCCCCTTACGACTGGCAAAGTATTTTTTCCTGTCAATAGATCTGGTGCTAGAAGGAGGGCTTAATGGTAGGCTCCCACCACACAAGTAATATCCCTGTGCACACTCCATAGGGGGAGATCGGATTTGAAAACACTGGTCCTCCACCTCTCGAGAATACCCCTGAGGAGGACCCACCTTTTTATGAGGTCAGGTCAGAACCACTAAGGGCTTTGCGCCCACTCACTCACGATCTCGTTAAAGGTATGCAAAACCTCCCTGCCACTGGTTCCCTGGCCAATCCGCGAACTCCCGGAACGCATACTACTCGCCAGGGTGTCCTAGTCAACTCTGTGCCTCAAATTATAAGCCGAATTCTTGAAGACTATGCAGATGTGATCAACTGACTCTCAGCCGAACCTCCTGACAGCCCCCGAGGGGTCGACAGAGGTGGTCCTGAAGTTACCAGACTGCAACCAAACACCGTTCCCTAGCCCAATCAGCCTTTGAGTGACAACACCCAAGTGAATGACCCACCTTGGGGAGGGGTTGGAAGAGGCAAGGTAAACAGAGGCCAGGAGCATGGTCAAAACACAGACCATAGTCATCACCACCATCGAAATTGAAACAGACAACCCTTCCTTTTCAATGGTAACTTCGATGGTTTCAAGAACTTGAGGGATTATAGAAACCTAGAATATCTTATAGTTAACCAAAACCAACACATGAAGTCTCAACATGAAGGCGAAGCTTCTAGGTCCAGTGCTGGGAGCAAGTTTGAAAATGAGACTGAGCATGTTTTCATCCTGCCATATCATAGGGCTAGAAGGGTCCATCCCCATTTCCTTTGGGCCTCTGTGGTCCTCTTCATGACATGTCCCGACACCGAGAGAAGCACCTCCCTAAGTTCGATCCTGAGAAGGGAACGTTGTCTAAAGATCACATTAGTAATTTCTACTTAGCCTTGAAAATGATGAGGGTACAGTTCGATGACTTAGCATGCTGACTCTTCCTGCACACCTTAGAAAACAAAGCTACTACTTGGTATCATTCATTTCCTGTCACTTCGATTTCGACTGGGAGAAATTCCGCCACAACTTCCTTGAAAATTTTTCTGAGGACAAGACCCCTTCTATGCTTCCCACAGAGTTGAGCACCTTGAAGTGCAAAAATAAGGAGAAGGTCAAAAATTTCAACTAGCATTTTTCAACCATCTTGAACAAGTTTCCCCCGAACATGGCCCTTGATGATTCCATCACTATAGATTACTACACAAGAGCCTTGCCTTGGGACATATTTGTTTTCATTAAACACGAGGCCAGAGCCACCCTAGCAGAAAAATTTCACCACTACCCTCGCCATTTAGAAAGACATGATTTCAATAGGGGTCATAGACCATGATAACTGGGATGAACCAAAATCTGATGGGTAAAGGATAGAACTCTCAACCCATAACTTTGGAGACAACGATAAGGATCATTTCAATTTCAAGATCATCACAAAATCCCTTAAACTATTAACGAATGAAGTCTGCAATTTGAAAAGAAATAACAGTGACTTTGCCTCAGGTAGCAAGGCTCAAAATCCTTTCTTTACAAAGAGAAAAATCATGCCTAATCACCCTCCACTGAACCCCAATGTGAATTTCAACATAGAAGAGATTGGAAAATATAACTTCTCCTCATTTCATCAAGCTTCCCACTCTAAAAGGACCTTCCCCCAATGGATTAATAGTATGACCGTGGTGGTGAATCAAATCATATAAGATCAGACATTCGGAGAGTTTGAAGAGGAATACAACTTAGGCGACGAAGAAGTCTCCACCTCAGACGAAGACTTGGGATCAACAATCCTCGCCTTCGAATTAATTCATGGCGAAGGGCCTCCTTCTGTGACGGAGATAAATCTGGCTGATGATCCCCAATCGAAACCTCCCTAAATATATAGCTTAAGGAAAAAAGGCCCTATTTTTTATCCCTCTTTCAAGGAAAAGAGGAAAGTCTTCTTGAGGAAAATCCTGTCACCAAAGAGAGAAAACTAGACCACAACCCTGACTGCTAAAAAGTCTAGCCTCATCACTGCCTGAGGCACCTCCAAGGCCAGATTATCATCAAGTTCACCCAACACATCTGTCAAGATTCTCTTGCACCCAGAATCTGGGTAAAATATCATTGAAGATATGAAGAAAATGCGAGCCAACAGATCCCTTTAACGAACTCGCCCGAATAGCCAACCAACGTGACTTTATTCTCAAAGGGTTCTCCAGCCCATAGTCGATAAGCAGGCCTACCTCGGTAGTAAAGGCCATAAGCTCCACACCCTCCCAAGCCTCGGTGAACCTCCAGTCCATTGTCAACACCATCAGTGCCAACTCGCAAGGGTGCACACCCTCATTTCTCTTCTCTTTTGAGATCTTCAATTTCAACGTCCACAATTTCCTCGTCGATTCTAGGGCATCTACCAATGTCATGCCCCTGTTTGTATGCAAAAAATTGAATTTCACCTCGAGAAAACCAATGCCAAGATCATTCAGCTTGATAGGTCCCAGGTCCCCACTGTGGGAAAATTGAACAACATCCTAATACGTCTCTGCTCAGACTCCCAAGTCCATTAGTGAATCGGCATAGTTTTCGTGGATATCCTAGAAGCCTACGGTCTGCTACTAAGTCAGGATTTGTCAAGAAAAATATAGGGATACTTTTCCACTGACTGGTCCCATTTGTGGCTCCAATAAAAGGGTAGGAATAATCAGATCTTGGTCGAGAGCGAACCTTATATGAAACATATGGTGACCGACCTTGAAGCAACCAATGAACCCATCATTTTTGCATAAGAAGATCTGGGCATGTATTTCTTGGAGGCTACTTTTGGGTGCTACTAGGCCACTCGGTCCCCAGTCTCCCTAAACACCCAGTTAGAATTAATCTCGTGTGTTGCATCCCACCCTGCCGCATTAAGAGGTCCACTCAATATCTCCACCCCAAGTATCCTATTTGTACACACATGTGATTTAGAAACATCTGAGAAAAAAATATGGAGCCTTTACTACGACGGTTCCAAGACCCATGACGGGGCCGGTGTTGGCTGCATCTCGACAGATCCCCAAAAAAAAAGTTCCTGATCTCTTGTAGGTTAGAATTCAAATGCACCAATAACGCAGCCGAATACAAAGCACTGATCCTGGGCCTCAAGAAAGTGATTTATCTCAAGGTTGATTGTTTGAAGGTAATCAACGACTCTGAAATCATCACCTGGTAGGTACGCAACACTATTCACTGCCTATCCCCCCATTTGAAAGGATATCTGTAGGAGGTATGGCATTTGATTTATGCTTTCGATGCTTTTGATATTAAGTCAGTACTTAGAATGCATAATGTGGCAGCCGATACATTAGCAAATGCTACCACTAGGTTTACCCCATTAAGGGATGGTTTTTCTATTGAAATTGTCTATAAACCTGTAGTGCCGGATAATGTAACTAATTTCCATGTTTTTAATGATGATCATCAGGTGTTAGATTTCATGTTAAACATAGATATTTTCAAAGATGTGGTGATTGAGGAAGAGGAGCATGATTTGGCCTTACAAAAGGAAAGGGAAGGACATAAGGGGAACCCCATACCCAAAGGGATCGTATCCCTCGAGAAGTTATTTTACCTGTAGAATCGATTCGAGGGCCCCCCAATACAAAGGTGCAAAGTTCCACCCTATTGCACCAACAAGTGAACCTCAGGACATCAAGGGACCCAAAGTTCGTTAATCTCGGTACCAAGTGCATCCCTCAAGAGCAGCAGTCCTTTATTGAATTATTTAAGAAGTACCGAGATTTTTTCTCCTGGACATACAATGAATTGTGGACTTATGACACGAGAATTATCCAACATGTGATACCGACGAAGGAAGGCATTAAACCTTTCCAACAGAATCTAAGGAAAGTACATCTAACTTTGGAACTAATGATCCAAAAGGAACTTAGGAAACTCCTAGATGCCCGCATCATTTTTAAAGTCCGACACTCAACGTGAGTGTCGAATTTGGTCTGAGTCCACAAGAATTATGGAGAAATCTGCTTATGTGTGGACTTAAGAAATTTAAAATGATCATCCGAGAAGGATAACAACTTAGTGCCCCCCATGGAGCAGATTCTTAAAACAATATTTGGGTTGGAAATTTTCTCATTGTTGGATATTTTCTCAGGATACAACTAGGTATTGGTAGCGGAGCCGAATCGTTTGAAGACAATGTTCAAGACTAAGTGGGGTACTTTCACATTTAGCCGCATTCCATTTGGCGTAATAAATGCTAGGGAAAACTTCCAAAGGGCCATGGATATCACCTTCTAGGGGTTAATAGGAAAAAGTGTGGTGGTCTACCTTGACGATGTCACTGTGTTCTCTAAACGTAGGTGTGAACACTTACACCACCTCAAACAGATCTTTGATAGGTTCCATAAATACGAAATCTCATTGAGCCCCAAGAAAAGAATCTTTGCAGTCTCAAAAGGAAATTTGTTGGGCCACATCATAACCCAGGATGACATAGTGGTAGATCCAGACCATGCAAAATCCATCACCCAAATTTCTCCCTCGAGCGGTAAAAAATCCATGCAGTCATTTCTTGGGAAAATCAATTTCCTCTCAAAGATCATATAAGACTTCTCACAAATCATGAAACCTCTGCAAAGCATGATTAAGAAGAACACGAATTTTAAATGGAATCCACCTGAGAAAGAAGCATTCGACAATATCAAGAAGGTCGTCATGGAAGAACTTGCCCTATATAGTCCATATTTTAGCAAAGGCTTTATCTTGTATACTTTTTCCTCTGATTCATCGCTTGGAGCCGTCCTCACCCAAAAAGACAAAAATAACAACGAAAGACCCATATCTTTCATGAGCACAGGGTTGCAAGGTGTCGAGTTGAACTATCTGGATATTGACAAGCAAGCTTATGTGGTATATAAGCGAGTTGAACATTTTAGGCCATACATTTTGAAGAACTTGATTGGATGCTTTGATTCAGACTTTGATGGAGATAAAGAAACTGGGGTATCTAATTCAAGTTATACTAGGATTCTTGGATGAGGAGTTTTCTCCTTGAGATCACACAAACAATCAATTCCAGTAGATTCCACAAGTGAGGCAGAATATGTGGCAAAAACTGAAGCGACAAAGGAAATTGTGTGGCTAATGAAAATCTTGGAATATTTGCAGATGAAACAAATGCATTCAACTCCACTCATGATCGATAACAATTCTGCAATAAAGTTGGTCAAGAACCCAAAGTTCGATGATCAAGCGAAGCACATCAATATAAAATAACATATGATTCAACATCATCTTGAGGCCAGAATAATACATATACGTCATTTTCCCACAAATGAGTATATTTCAAACATCTTCTCCAAAGCGCTTGGAAGAGAAAAGATTGAAATTTTTAGAAGGATGCTTGGAATTCAACAACATCCCTTCATATTAAGGTGGGGAATGTTGACACCTAATCTTAAGGGATTGGGAAAAACTATACGTTAATGTAAATAGGAAATAAGGAAGTTGAAGAGACACAGGGAAGTGAATCCCAAGAGTCCCACCTCCATGTATATATTCATAGGCATATTTAATTAATTAAATTTAGTCTTTTGATGGAGTTTACTCTTGGCCTGACAAGAATTTTCCTCGGATTGTTATCATTACTTCAATTCCAAATGAAGCACTGTCAAGTTCCCGCCACGAGTGCACATGGACTAATCCTCCAACGGGTACTCTGCAAATTTGATTTAGGGATCATAAATTTTCTCCTTCTTAGTTAAATTTATTATAAAATATTATATGTTTTATACTTTAGTACCACTAAGGATACTAATTCCTTTGCAAGGGAAACTGTGCTGAAGGTAATCATTCTTCCCCTACTAAGTGTGTTTATTTTTATAGCCTCTGGTGTTGTAGACTTAATTTTCTACACTTCCATTAACGCTTGCCTTCCTTCATGGTGTAACGGGGTATATGTTAAATTACAATCTTCACCTTTAGCTCATTTTCTAAATGTTAAATGCTCATTCTAAAATTAACCCCTTCGTGCCCCTTCCCGATTGCATCAATGTTGTGGCTGCTGTCTATTTCCTATTTACAATTTTTGAGGTAGACCATGACACCTTTCTAATGGAGAAGTGTTTGATTTTATATTTCATTATTATTATTTCTCTCAGGTTGTTTTTCATTTACTTACAATAACCTTGTAGTTATATTACCAATTTGTAAATGGGTATACCACCCATGAATAGTTAAGAGTTAGATATTTAAGTTAATATGGAGAGCTTGGGTAACCTCAGCTATTTAATTAAAAACTAATTTCCAATGTATTCCTTTGTATGTCTTTTAATTCCCAACAATTGTTGAGATACTCTGTTATTTCACCATTTAATTTATCCTTCAGAGTTGTTATTCACTTGCTTTTAGAAGAGTTATGGTTTTCTATTGTATTTTTCTAATATATATATATGTGTGTGTGTGTTGAGGTTCCCTCAGCCTATGTTTTTCCTTTTTATTAGTGCAAATGGAAGATAGTATGTGCAGTTCCTCCTCGACCTCTGTCGATTAATAACTCCTGTAGTTATATTTGTACTTGATATTTATATAAAATTTATCATATCATACTACAATTCCTTTGTTTTTTAGTTTCTTCTGGTTAGCTTCATTTTATAACTCCATATGTAGGTTGGTAGGGTGAATTTATTGAAAATATTGTCCTATTAACCCAACTGTTAAACTGATTGCTTCACTTACAATTACTAGCATGGATGTTGTGGGAGATTTACTGAAAAATAAACATACCTTAGCATATAACTAAGATGCATTTTATCATAATAGAATGAGAATCATGGGGTATAAATTGTGCTTGGAGGCTTGCAATCTCTGCTTGTCGAACAATTTAGATTTGGAATTAAAGTTCATTTATGACCATGAGTATTTTATTTTCATCTTCTTCCATAGTTAATCCATTAGTGAGTTTCTTCTTATCTGTTATTGGGTTGTTGGAGCTCTATGTAGCCACTGAACATATGTACCTATAAATATCTTCTAATAATTTTCAAACTCACCATTTTTAAATAAAACACCCCAAGCCTCCATTTATGGACTCTGTGTTGCTATGACCAGCAGTTTCATTGAAATATTTTCTAAATCCTCGTGATTGTTTACAACAACTTCCCACTTCCATACAAAGTGTTTATATACTAAAAAGTTAAGGTGTTAATAATTTCCTTTCAAAACTTTAGAGTCAGTCATTCTGTTATGAATCGACTTAGTCACCTTTATATTGTAACTATGTTAAACTCTTTATTACAAGAAACATTTAATAACACATTAAGATATAAAAAGGACAGTAATCATTTAGTAAATTCTCTTCTATTAAATATGAAAAATTTCAACAATATAAAACATAACTTATTAGAAGTATAGTATTGCACATACCCCAAAATTCTCTTATCAATAACTAAGAGAAACTCTAATTATAAATTATCAAATACAAATTCATAATGACATAGTAAATATTGTCAAATTATTATATCTTTCAAACAATCTATCCATCATGTCTACCTATAACCCCTACACATACTTAATATAAAATAATTTATGTCATTCATATCATACCCAAAAAGTACTTAGATATAACCAGGAAGATAACCAACATGTGTAATTGAAAGAAAACCATTTCAAATTAACACATTACATACTAACTTCACCATTATTCCAGAATTTCAAGCCTCTAATCGTAATACCAACTGGAATGCTTTGGGATGAGAAATTTTCCACCCAACCAGAAACCTCTACCATAGGTTCCCCCCTGAGATGAGACTTTCCTTTACCCTAGAATCAATAAAATATTTTCATTCATGTTCGGTTATATTTATGACTTCCCCTAGCAGAATTTCCTTAGCAGATTTCTTCTTTCTAGGGTCTGCCAACCTCAAAGCCTAGGATTTTCGTATTTTTTAGAAAAGTATATTTTTTGTGAAAGCTCTCGTTTTCCACTGCGATGCTTTATTTTTCCTTTTCCAATGTTACCCCCCCTCCCCAAACTAAGTAATTTATTATACTTTTGTCTCCCAATCTAATCAAATCACGTTAATCCACACCTAGGGATTTTTAGGAGGAAATAAGGGAAGTTTATATTTTCCAAAAATTTTGGGTAAGAATCTCATTAACTCATGCCCATTCCCAAGAAACCATCTACTTTATTTATTTTGTTATTTAATTCACTTTTAATACATCGTGATGTAGTATTTACATTCAAGTTTCTTATGGAATCCTATCTACCTCAGTATAATCAATTCATTCCAAATAAAGAATATATACATAATCATAGAGGGGAATTACATCTTCCCCTTCTAAAAACATTACATCATCCTCAATGTTTATTCTGTTGTTACCCTAATTTTGAATAGTGTTGGGTAAGATTATTTCAGAATCTCCTCACACTCTCAAGTAGCTTCCCCAGATGTAAAGTGCATCCACTGTAATTTAATGTGAGCGACGACTTGATTTTGGAGCACGCTCTCTTTCCGATATAAAATATAGAGAGGCTTTGGAAGAAAGTCTCCTTCAGGATCCACCTGTATCAAATTCCATCTAATTACATGAGATGCATAATGGATATATATTTTTTTTAAATGATACATGAAATACATTATGAACTTTAATATGATTGGTTAGAGCTAGATGATATGCCATTGGTCTAACTCAATCCATAATTTCAAAAGGACCACAAAACCTTGGTGCCATCTTAACAAAAATACCAGTTCTGAGAGTAATTTTTATGTTTTTTACCTGCAAGTACACATGATCCCCAAAATTAAATCCTTTATGCTACATTTTTCTATCTGCATAACTTTTCTTCCTTTCTTAAAATATTTTGATATTTTGTCTGATTTTTCACACTATCTGTTTCGATTCTTGCAATGCTTCAGGTCCCAATATTAACTTATGCTCTGGTCGACCCCGATTGAGTGGCATATGACACTTTCTTCCATATAAAGATTCAAAAGGACTCATTTTATTGGTAGCTTGGTAGTTATTGTTGTATGAAAATTCTGCTGAATGTAGAAAATCCTCCCCTTTAGTAGGTCTTTCCATTACATACATGCATAACATGTATTCTAAAATTTGATCTACCCTTTCAGTTTGTCCATCTATTTCATACTGATAGGAAGTACTAAAATTCAATTGAGTTCCCATGCCACCAAAGATATCTTTCCAAAAATTTGAGGTTAATTTAACATCTCTCTCTAATGTTATCATCTTTGGTATTCCATGCAGTCAGAAAATTTTGGCATTTTGTGTTGTTCCAAAGGTAGACTACACTGGTATAAAATGTGTCACTTTAGTCAATGTCCACCACCACCATGATGGAATCCTGTTGATACCTTGGTCTTGGTAAACCTGTAATAAAATCCATTGTAATGACTTCCCATTTACATTCAAGAATGGGTAATGGATTTAGTAATCACGAAGGTTGTTGATGCTCCACTTTTACTTATTGACACTCCAAGCACTTAGTTAAGTATTCCTCCACGTCACTTTTCATTCCTAGCCAAAATAAGGTTTTTCTTAGGGATGTTACCATTTGCTAGTATCCTAGGTTACCATAATATGGTTTCTTGTGGTATTTATCCAGTATCATCTATTTCAATATGGCCATGTTAGGAATATACAGTCTGTTTTGATAAGTTAGTAATTTTTCAGCATTTTTCAGCATACCATGTTACTTCATTTTGCTATATTTTTTGTTGTGCTTGATATTGGGGATCTTCATGTGATGCCTATTTAATATGCTTGCCAAAATCTATACTAGTGTTGCTTACAAAATTTCTTATCGAAGCATGAGCATGTCTATTTAGGCTCCATCTACCATTTTGTTTTCCTTCCCTTTTATGTGTTTTATATCAAACTCGAACTCGCTAAGGAAATCTAACCACCTTTCTTGCTTAAAATTTAAGTCAGGCTGAGTAAAGAAGTATTTCAAACTAATATGATATGTAACCAACAAAAATTTATTTCCCAATAAATAGTCCCTGCACATTTTTAGAGTGTGCATTACTGTTGCCAATTCTAAATCATAAACATCATAATTATGTTCATGTTTTTTCAACTGTCTCGATTCATAGGCTATTACTATATTATCGTGTAATAGCACACCCCTAATTCCCTTTATATAAGCATCAGTACAAACAGTAAACTCCTTATTTTGATTTGAAATTTTTAATATAGGGGCAATACTTAATTGTTTCAATTTGTCAAATATTTCTTGACATTGGAATGTTGAGTCAAAATTTGTTCCTTTCTTTTGCAAGGTAATAGGGTAAACTAATTTTGAAAATCCTTCTACAAATATTTGATATTATCCAGCGATCCCCATAAAAGGGAGAATTACAGACACATATTTATAAGTGGGCCAATTCATGATAGCCTTCACTTTTTAGGGTCCACCGCTAATCCTTCTTTAGAAATAACGTGTACCAAGTACTAAATTTTTTTCATAAATCTGAAGTTCTATTAGAGTTTTTAACACCAACCTAGTATGCCCTTGGTGATCCTCCTCATTTCTAGAATACACTAGTATGTCATCTATGAATAATAACCAAAATATGTCCAGAAATTTGTCAAGGACACTACTCATTAAGCACATGAAGGTTTTTGGTGCATTAATGGGTCCAAAAGGTAGAACTATGAAATCATAATGCCCATATCGAGTTCAGAAGGCAGTATTATGGATATTTTCATCTTCTATCTACATACGATGGTAACCAATCTTTAGATCAATTTTTTAGAAAACAGCTGATCCCCTTACCTGATCAAACATGTCATTAGTTCGAGGTAGCAGATATTTATTTTTAATAATTAAATTATTCATTTGCATGTAATCGATGCACATCTTGAATATTCCATCCTTATTTTTTACAAATAACACAGGGGTTCCCCGAGGTGACACACTAGGTCTTATATAACCCTTATCCAACAGTTCCTATAGCTACAATTTCAACTCTAGTAGCTCTGTTATACTCATTCTATACGAGTCTCTAGACACGGGGGTAGCACTTGGTACCAAATCGATTGTAAAATTGATATCTCTATTAGGGTGTAACTATGGAATTTCCTCCGGAAACACATTTGGAAATTCTCTTATGATTGGTGTAACTTCTAAACTTTTTGTTTTAGTTTTTTCGTTATATTCGACATGCACCATGTACACCTGATATCCTTTTTTTCTATTCCTCTTAGCTATAAAGCCTCGATTTTCTCATATTTCTCCCACTCAGTTACCAAATATTTCCTTTTAATCCTTGAGGTTCCACAATTTTATGACTAGATTTCTTTGTCATCTCCCTTATCCTTCACCCCTATTCCTCACTAACTCTCAAGAGTCATTCATTGTTGTTTCAGATCTACATTAAATCATGTTGAAAGTTTTTAATCATTTCCATTATTTTGGAATTTGGTGTGGTGCTATCTCCTCCTAATTCAAAATATAACCCTTCTTTATCTGTCACATTTGGAGGAAACTCTTTATCCATTTCGGCAACCTGCCCCACCTATGTACCAAAAGAGAACGTCACCTACTTTCAGTCTCTTGCTTAGTTTTACATGAATAGCAAGAAATTTACAAAATGAACTATTTTTTTTTCCTATGATGATCCATGGGTCCTAGTATTTAAGGTAGGCTCTGATACCAGTTGTCATGTCCCCCAGCTGTACACATAAATTTGTTTTTTCTCCCACATTTATCTAGCTATCTCTATTATCCCTTTACTATTTTATTATTATTGTGTTGAAAGCACTTAAGGTAGTAATTAAATCCTCACCTCTACACTTACCTAACATTGCACTATCTAGGAGGTTGGACTGCAGTCATATCTCATTTCCTCCTTTTTCCCCTTAAATGTTATATACTAAGTGGAACCCTAAATTTTCCTTGTATAATTATTGTAAAACATTATTATTTCCATATTCTCATTGCTAACCATTAACTCTAACTATAATGAAACTCCCCACACCCACATGATAATTTAACCCATACTTATAAGGGTCATCACGCTGGTCTAACCTTATACATATGCCAGTTGCATGGATTATTGAGGTTTTTAAGGACTTCCACAGTTTAATACTTCAACCATTGTAAGGGTTTTCTAAAGTTGTAATTGCGTCCCTAAAGCGATCCATCTGTCCTTTGTGTATGCTACAAGTGACAAGGATAAGGTCCAGGTGACCCATTTCTTCTCATTGCACATTATCCTTGTCATGCTCAGTTCACATGGAAAATGTACAAGCTTTTGTTTCTATTCATGTGAATGATGCATATCACTCGAGGTGATCTAATGGTGGACTTGCCTTCTTACAAACACTAACCTTACCTCACTTTTCTTTTGTCACTTGAGTGCCATGAGGTCCCATTGTTTCGCCCACTGTATTAGGGGTAAGTTCGCCATATGCTCTGTTTTGAAGGGGGTGTGGTTTGGGTTTTCCAATGTCCCACTAAGAAAGGGAGATGTTGTTTTTGTTATCAAAGTTCTACCTGTGCCACATCGCGAGGTTATTGGTTCAATCTGCACATGATTTTTTGAGGCCCGAAGGATCAACACATTTTTGGTTCCATTCTCCTCTACGCACCATTCGCCCACTAGTTCAAATTATATTTATCTCATCGATTACGTTACATTTCCCTACAGTTAAGTTTTTAAATTTTCCTTCATTACGTTATATATTTTTAGGAAACATTCCTTTATTCTTTTTTTCATTTAAAAAATTATATTGCAATTAACTACTGATGCATTTTTCCAATTGTGTAGTCTCGGTGTTGAGTCTAATTCATCTATGCTAAGGTGTGGTTTCTATCATTGGTTCCTCAACCAAGAGGAAACCCCTTGATGTACGAATTGTTTTTCAAACCCGAGGTATATCCCTATATCAAATTTCCTCTTGTCTCATTCAATTTATTTGTGCTAGTTTATAACTTGCATTCAACATCATTAGGTTAACTTTATTTTTCTTCAGTAGGCGTTTCTATGGTAACTTATCCCAGTTTTGAATTTCTTCACATATACGCTTTGCTACAAAATGCTGGGTTACTACCTTGGTAAATTTCCTCTTCCCACATAGCTATTTGTATATTTTTTTCTTAGGTTTTTAGACAAATTTTCTCTTCGATATAGTCCTCTAGTGTAGAGATACGTTTCCTCATATTCTTATCATTACTTCTAGTTCAAACAAAGCACTTCCAGGTTCCTTCTAGGAGTGCGCATGGACTCCTCCTCCAATAGGTGCTTTGCATATTCAATTTAGGGCTCATCATTTTTCTCCTTATTTGTTAAATTTATTCTAACATTTTTCCTTGTAGTACCACTCAGGATACTAATTTCATCACCAGAGCAACTGTGCTAAAGGTAATCATTCCTCCCTTACTAAGTGTGTTTATTTTTATAGCTTATGGTGCCATAGACTTAATTATCTACACTTCCATTAACTCTTTATTTATGTCATGGTGTAACCAGGTACAGGTTAAAGCACAAACTTAACCTCTAGCTCATTTTCTCACTATTAAAATCTCATTTCGCAACTAATGCTTTCACGCCCCTTCCATACAGCATCGACGTCATGGCTTAGGTCGATTTCCTATTTACAATTTTAGAGGAAGAACATTATGCCTTTCTGATGGAGACAGGTTCCAGTTGCTATTATCTTGTTAGTTTTTCTCTGAGGTTGTAGTTGAGCTTATTGTTCATTTACTTACAACAAACTTGTAGTTATACTACCAATCTGTAACTGGGTATACGACCCATGAAAAATTAAGTGTTATTTATTTAAGTTAATATGGAGAGCTTGGGTCACCTCGGTTGTTTAATCAAAAAGGGATTTCCAATATATTCCTTTGTATGTATTTTAATTCACAACAGTTGTTGAGATACTTTTCTATTTTTCCATTTAATTAATCCTTCACAGTTGGACTTCACTTGATTTTAGAAGAGTTCTCATTTTATATTGTATTCTGCTAATACACACACACACACACACACACACACACATATATTGTTAAATTGTGGTGCGTTGGCATTCCCTAAACATATGATTTGTTGAAGTCCAACAAGAAATTGCAGCACACACACTAGTGTGGGACCAACAGGTCCTAGCGATACATTAGTGTGAAGGACAATATAATTAATTAAATTGGTCCAGTGTCTTATTTAATTTTCTGTTAATTAAATTGGACAATAAATTGTAATATTATCTCGTGATCACTTGTAACAGTTAACTGAGTGTGATAAACTCAGCTAGCTCATGTATTTCGAGTTGAGGGTGTTTGGTGAGGCATGCAGAGTAATTCTATTAGTTATGGAGTTCGAATTTTAGTTGGTGCATTAGTTTAATGCATGAGTAATCAATAAATTGGGTGAAAATATGATGTTGGGTTACACTTTTTTCCCTTTTTTGAGAAAAAACTTTCATTTTTTTGGTTCTTCATCTTTCTGGAAGCTAAAACAATTTTTCTATTTATAATTTCATTTTACGATAAAAATAAAAGTTGTCAGAAATTTTGTTAGCTTTCTATTACTTATTTTTTGGAATTTTTTTATACACATTTGATACGTGAACTTAGTGTTTCTTTCAGTGTTTGTTTTGTAACAATCAACGGATTCATAAGAAGTCATGTTAATACGCAATTTTGTATTCTTTGAAAATTTTTGTTTTTGAGAAAAAAATGTGTTACAACAATCTAGACAGAGTCTACTTCGGTTTCGTCATATTTACAAAGCCAATGGATGCATATCATAATTACTAGAAATTTTTGAACTGGTCCAATATGAAAAACTTTATATTTTGAATATGTTTCGCGACGCAAGAAATTTCTTAACATATAAGTTACAAACTAAAAATCTAAAAGCTACCCATTAGAGATGACGGACCAATGTAATGTACCATAATTTTTTCAATTTTTTTACAATGTATTTTGGAAGATACAGAATTTTGATTTCACTGAATCACAATGACCTTCAGAAATTGTTTGCATCCGTATTATTAAAAAATTAATTAAAATTAGTAAATATTTATGAAATTCCATGAAAGTTATATTTCCTAAAAGTAGATTCAATTCTGAAAATGCTCTCTTGGTTCCAACAGTTAATTCAGAATGTTTCATGGAGTTTAATCACTCCAAAGTTGCAGAAACGTATTCAGGGTTTGGCTCTGTGTAGTTGGTGACACGTTAGTTCGGCTGAACTCTTAAACAAAGTTCGTCCGAACTATTTTTTGCGCTGACGGCCCGTTAAATCAAACAAAAAATTAGTTTAGCCGAACTATTTCTTAAAATTTCGGCCGAACTTTTACCTAACTTTCCGTCAGCCAGAAAGTACCACCGAGCCCCTCGAAAAAAACATTTTGCGGCAATATAAATTGCTGCGAAATCATTCATTATTTTCACATATTTTCGCACGTTTGGTTTAATTATACAAAATTCTTGATCTGATTTTGCAAAGAATTGTTTTGGGTTTAAGGACTTTTCTTGGAGGTACATTCAAAGGACTTTTCTTTGAGACACATTATTTTCATACATTTGATCTGATTTTGCAAGGAATTGTTTTGGGTTTAAACAATTTTCTTGGAGGTACATTCAAAAAACATTTTTGAAGACTTTTCTTGGAGGTACATTCAAAAGACATTTCTTGGAGGTATGTGATACAATTTTCTGGGCTTCATTTTTTTTTAAAGTATGGATTTGGGCTTAATTTCAAAAGGACATTTTTTGGTTTTGGGTTGAGGTAAATCTTTTATAATGATTTTTTAAAATGAGTTTTTGTGTAACTTTTTAAAAGAATTTTTTTTTTAGGACTTAGAAAGAAATATTTTGAACTTCGTTTCATTTTTATAAGACATTTTTTTCATGAATTTTTTTAAGTAAGTGTTTTGGATTGGAGTATGTATTTTTTGCAAAATTTTTAAAATGAGTTTTTTTTAAATTAAATCTTTTGTGATGGTTTTTTTAATTGAGTTTTTGTCTAAATTTTTAAAGGAAATTTTTTGAACTTCATACTCTATTATCATGGGAAATCGAAGGAATTGTACGAGAAAATATGATTGAAAAAGAGACCCTGAGGAACGTAGAGAACAGATGAGACAATCTTGCAAAATAAAGATAGAAGTACTCTCAAATATTGAAGGGGGAAATCAACCTCAACTAGAAATTGAAACAGGTATGTAAATGTAAATATTATTATTTTGATATATTTAAAATTTTCCTAGTGTAAAATGTGAAGCTTAATTTTTATTTGATGAACTAATTTGAAAAATATTTTGCAATGTAAACAGAGAGAGATATTCGTCAAAACATTGATGATGAGATACAAATTTTTGAAAGAGAAAGTGAAAAAGATATTGAACCAATGATTGAAGATGGTGAAAATGTTGAAAGAAATTCAAGTGAAGAAATTGAATCACAAGGTATGTACATATATATATATATATATATATATATATATATATATATGTTGAACACATGCACGTATTATTGAAATTATACATATATTTATTAATTTAGTTATTTATTGAATATGTAAACTTATTATGCACTATTCATTCAAATATGTACAGATGAAATCAATGTCGATGATGAGTTGTTAGAAAATGTTGACACTCACACATATGGAGATAAAAAAGCTGACCATTATATACGATATCATGTTAACCGCATTTTTTATAAGTATTTCCTAAAGGAAAAGGTGACAGTTCAAGCCCAAATGTTGAAAGGTCTCTTATCATTAAGGAAATTAAAAGAAGCTACAACTTTATTGGGTATTCGAAAATCAACCAAAGATAAAAAAATGAAGGAAAATGTGATACAAAATATAAATAGTGCTATAAATTCAATTAGAAGATCTAGACAGAAAAATGTTTCAGTTGTACGTAGAGCAATACATATGGCAGTGGTTTCATCAAGTACTAAAGATAATTGCTTGGTAAAATCTATGGCATGGGCATTAGGAACCTCGCGAAAAACTTTGCACAAACATCAAAAATTTCAGTTGCAAATAGATGCAAATGACGAACTCGCTTGTTGGAGAGCTATTTGTAGGCAACCATACAAAGATAGGCTTGAAGAAAATGTTAAAAAAATAATATATGAATATTGGAAGAACAATTCACATGTTTTTCCAACTGCAAGGCATGTGATGCGAAGAATAATAGCACGAAATCAGTACGAAGAACATGAAAAAAATTTCTTGGAAACCACTCAGATAGAGTTGTTCAACAAGTTCAAAGAAGAGAATCATGAAATTCATGTTTCAATCAGTGCTTTTGTTCAACAAAAACCATGGTATGTAAAACCTATCACCGTATGCGACACTTGTTGTTGTCGTTATCATGTGGAATTTGAGTTATATTATGACACATTCCTTGATTTTGGTAGAACATTTTGGAAGGATTCACCTCCTCCTTCCACTATCCGTGATTTCATATCTCAAATTCTATGTGAAAGAGAAAGCGATGAACTATTTTACGAAAAGAAATGTGTTGGTGGTAAAAAATGTGATGATTGTGGAAATTTGACTAAATTTCAAAACAAATATCGTACTAATATAAATGATCAATCATTGTCCAACATGAAAGTGAAATGGAAGAGATATGAATATATCCATACATCGATTCAAGGTGCAAATAGTGTTAAAAGAATTGAATTACGAGAAGAATAAATTTTTGTGATAGACTTTTTGAGAAAGTTTGAGGCAGAAATTTACAAATACACCAAGCATTCCCATAGATCTCGATGGCAAGACTTGCAATTCAAAAAATCTCGTGAAGTTTTTCCACCAGGGACCATTTTGTCAGTGATTGATTTTGCAGAAAACTACACATTTGTTCCACAAAAAGAAATTCATAGTGAATACTATCATTCTGACCAAGTCTCCATGCTCGTCCATATTCTATATAGACATGCTGAACAAAATGTCGATCATATAGAAAGCACGAGTGAAAATCGACATATCATTAAAAAATATCATTTTTATATCAGTGACGATCGTACACATGATACATGTTTTGTACAACATTGTTTTGGAAGAATTTATGATTCATTGAAAAATCGTGGAATAACATTCAATGAACATTGGATATGGTCAGACGGATGCGCAAGTCAATTCAAATCTGCACGATCATTCTTTTGGTTGTGTTGTCTTCATAAGAAAACCTACATTAAACATTGTTGGAATTTCTTTGAGACTGGCCATGGAAAAGGAGAACATGACGGTGCAGGGGCATGCATAAAACGAGCACTTCGAAGATATCAAATGAACCCCTCTGCAAGCCGACTTGTGGACGTGAAAGAAGTTGTTCAATGGTGCATCGCTGCTCTAAGCCATGAGACTAACCGATCAAGGGAAGTGTGAAGGTACATTCAATTTAATTTTTATTGGATATCTAATTTTAAACAATGTACATTTATCACAATGATTATCTTTGATTGTATTTTGATATCATATTTACATTCTTCTTTAAATTTTCCATATAAAGGTTTTTTTGGCATATTGGGATCGAAGACATAGATAGATCAATTGGAAATGATGTTGAAACAATAAAAGGGACTCGAAAACAGCATTCAATTAAAACAAAGTCATCCAAAAATGTGTTTGCATTGGATAAAAGAAAATATTCTTGTTTTTTTCATATATGCATAGACAACACAAAATCCAATGATGTTTGTGAAAACAAAATGTATGTAAAAGATTGGAAACATACAGAGCTAAATACAAAGGGCAAAATGTCTGTTGCAATGTTTGAAGAAATGCAATCAGAGGAGACTACAATATCATCCGATGGTGATCGAGTTTCTGATCTTGTTAGAGAAGGTAACATTTGAATTGCTTTCTAATGATAAAGATCTAGAAATAAATTTGAATATGTATAATTTTGTTAAGTTTGTTTTATTATGCAGGAGATGTTTTTGTTGTAATTGCACCTACTGACAACGATGAAAATGTGAAGTATTATTTGATGCGTTGCACTGAACGAAAAATGAAATTATTAGAAGACTATAATGATCACGGATTTCCATATGAAAGAGGATCTATTATATTGAAAGGTTATTTTTTCAGACAAACTAATCAAAGTGGGAATTTTGTTTACTTTGAAGACTATGAACCTGATTTCATAAGTTGTCAATATAGTCACTTGGTGTGTGCAGCACGCATAAAGTTGATCGAGGTTCAATCAAAGAAAAAATTAATATTAAGAAATGGAAAATGTCAAAATCCAATCATGAACGGATTATTGAAGATGACATTCCATTGGAATTTTTTTGATTGAACTGCCCAACAATTTATTCTCTTTGGATTATATGTTCTAGAACTTCCAGTACTCAATTAAAAATTGAGCTGCCTTGTTATGTTATCTGTGCAAGTGTTTGCACATGTACAAATTGTTTTGGTACATGCACACTCTAGTATCAACTAAAAGTAGCTTTACTATACATGCATTGATGAAAAATGTTGCATATATATATATATATATATAGATATATATTTTCTAGAATGCAATTAACTGTTCAAGTAGTTTTACTATGTGCATTGATGAAAAATGTTTCACGTACTCAATATATATGTTCTAGAATGCAATTAACTGAAAGTAGTTTTTCTATGTGCGTTGATGAAAAATGTTGCATGTACTGGATATATACACGAACTCAGTGCACGCCCAGTTTTTCTTGTGGGATTTTTTGGTAAAAAGTATCCACAATGTAAATAAATCATCCATAGTATAATTTTGTATGAATATTCCTTTCAGACAAGAGACTCGTAGCACTTCTCCGACTTTTGGTGGGATTTTACCCACATCTCTATTCCTGATTGAAAATCTAGTACAAAATTTGTCTGTCCAATGGTCGAATATGTTCTATGTGCATTGATGAAAAATGTTGTGCACGTGTTGGATATATATATATATATATATGTTCTAGAATGAAATTAATTGTTCAAGTAGTTTTCCCATGTGCATTGATGAAAAATGTTTCACCTATTGAATATATATGTTCTAGAATGCAATTAACTGAATGTCATCAATTTACCAATTTATAAATCAACAAGGCTACCTAGTTGAGTGCATTAATGACATTGACCCCAATTCAACAAACATATATCTACTTCTTATATTTCCAATCAAAATTAAAGGGATTTATATGGGAAAGAGGCAGAACATATAGCCTATGAACTACTTTAGTTCATAGGTCAATGAAGGTATCATCATGTGGGAAAATGTTTCAAGAACACTTGATCGTACTTAAAAGTAATCTTAAGATTGTTTTTGATCTTTACATACTACATACTATTGTTTGAGTGATTTTTTTTTTAAAACTTACCAAATGTACTTCAACCATGTCCAAAACTTGAATTTTAAAAACTTTTTGACTATATCAAAACAAATTACTTCACATGTCATGCCAATTGTAGTTCAACTATCCAATAAAAACATTAAACATTTAACATTATATCACATGCCAAATGTAGATTGAAATGGTATCCAAAACTTAGTTTTAAAAACTTTTTGATTATATCACAACATTACTTCACATGCCTAATGTGCTTCAACCATCCAAAACTTGAGTTTTAAGAACTTTTTGATTATCTCAGAACATTACTTCACATGCCATGCCAATTGTAGTTCAACTATCCAATAAAAACATTTAACATTATATCACATGCCAAATGTAGATTGAAACCATCCAAAACTTAAGTTTTAAAATTTTTTTTATTATATATCATGCAACATTACTTCACATGCCATGCCAATTATAGTTCAACTATCCAATAAAAAAATTTAACATTATATCACATGCTAAATGTAGATTGAAACCATCCAAAACTTAACCTTTAATTTAACAAAAAATTATAGATCAGAACATTACTTCACATGCCAAATGTACTTCAACCATCCAAAACTTGAGTTTTAAAAACTTTTTGATTATATCACAACATTACTTCACATGTCATGCCAATTGTAGTTCAACTATCCAATAAAAACATTAAACATTTAACATTATATCACATGCCAAATGTACATTGAAACCATCCAAAACTTGAGTTATAAAAACTTTTTGATTATATCACAACATTACTTCACATGCCATGCCAATTATAGTTCAACTATCCAATTAAAAGAATTTAACATTATATCACATGCCAAATGTATATTGAAACCATCCAAAACATAAATTTTAATTTAACAAAAAATTATAGATCACAACATTACTTCACATGCCAAATGTACTTCAAGCTCCAAAACTTAAGTTTTAAAAACAAAACAAATTATAGCACATCATTACATAACATGCAAAATGTAGTTCATAAGCAAAACATTAATTTATAGATGACAACAGTACAAGTAGTGCAACTACCCAAAACTTAAAATTTTAAAAACCAAACAAATTATATAACAACATTACTTCACATTCACATGCCAAAAGTACTAAAACCATCCAAAACTTAAAATTTTGGAACAAAAAAAATTATATTAACACTGTAATAAAACATGTCCAAAAATTTTAGATCTCACAAGTATCAAGTATCAAGTTATATATATATGACTGTGCATCTAGATAATATATAAAAAAGTAAATTTAAGACTAGAAATCTTGAAATCAAATCTACAAATCATGTCCATCAAATACAGATGGATGTAGTGTCTTTCCTAGTAGAGTCTCAATCCGCACACTATCTTTCGAAGCATGGGGAACCTATACACAATGCACATACAAACATTAAAATTTGATGTTTTAAAAATGAGTGAGAATATATAGAACTGTTGGAAATACTGAGAGGGGGAGGGGGGGGGGGAGGTTGAATCAGTATTCCTTTCAATTAAAGGATTAGTTAATCTTCAATTATTATCCATGTTTGTACAATGATAGTAGCAAACAAGAGGAACACAAATGCACATATTTTTTATGGTGGAAACCCACTCTGGGACAAAAACCACCTAATGCTTTTCTAATAATTCTTTAATATTCAACTCCAATTGAAAATAAAACTCCAACTTCCTAGAATCTAGAAAATCATTCTTCTTCAGCTCCCACTGGATGGACGCTCCAACGCCCGAGATTCTTCAGTAGTCGACTGAATGGATGCCCCAACACCCAATAAGCTACAACTCACCCTAGCACCACCCTAGCACCCTATAGAAGAATAAAATAAGAATGGACTCTCGTACCAGGGAAAATGGTCCACTTTACATTGATATAGAATGATGTAGAAGAATAATATATATTATACCATAACTCCAACTTTGACACAACCACCTAATGATGATCCTAAACCTCCCAACATTGTCTCTTCAATCCTTGGTAGATAGACACTAGTACAATTTTTACAATAATGTATTTACAATGACTTAGTACAATGATACCTTTACAATGGTTGTATGCAGTGCTTCCCACTTGAAGACTTCATAGGATGAACTTCTTGCTGTTGTTATGCACCATGGTTGATGCTTTTTTCATGCTACCCTCTGCTGCACCTTGCTTTGCTTTGCTTCCCTAGAAATTTTGGTCCTTTGCAACCCTTTACAACACATGATCTAGCTTTTTCTTTTCATTCTAGGAGCTTGATATTGAATCTGGTGTATCTCTATTATTTCAGATCCCCAATATCTAATTTTCAATCCTGTAGTAGTCCTCTGAGTTTTCTTTCCAACACCATAGGTCTGACCCAATTTGGATTCTTCAAGAGAGAGTTATACCCAATCTCTCACAATGCCCTAATTATGGATTGTTTCAGCAGAGTGAATTTGTACGGCATACCATGTGTCACTTTTTCTTCATTCGGCTCTGAAATTGATAGATCAAAAACTAAAGTCTATGAACTATTTGTCCCTTTTTACAGAATTCCAATCCGATACTCAGAGAGAGAGTGATGATGATTGTACCAAGGTCAATTATTTGAGATGAATTTCATGAGCTTGCAAAAACCATGACTTCCACAGATCATATCTCCAAAAATATTGCACACCTTGATATAAAGTTTTCACAGCATCTTCCTCAGGATTTCGGCTTCGCCTCATAAAAATTTCAGCTTCCGAACCTTCTTATAAAAAGGGTTAGAGCGAAAATTCCACGATGACCTGTTTCAGATGGTGAAATCCCTTGCATGAGGAGGATATGAGGATCAAAATTTATATAAATGCTTAGGTTGAGAGGGGCTTCAACAAGTGAACGTGGGAGGGACTTTAGGAGCTAAAAAAATATTAATTATGACTTTTCAATGACCCATGCCACAACCCCATGGGGTTTTAGCCCACTATCTGGGGGTACAAACTTCAAACATGAGTATCTCTCAAACCGTGAAGAATTACATGGTGTGCCATATATCAACGGAAACATCTCGACAAGTAGAAACAATAAAAAGAATTATTGATCCAAAATATATTAATTTGTTAGTTCAAAATTCCCGTGCAATATTGAGTTAGCCCTTGGTGCTTCTTAGGTTGACATCAATGATAACCGCTGATCAAAAATTCCCCCTTTGGCATTAATGGCAACACAAGTACTCTCCCTATGATCATGACACCTCTTCCTACAACATTCTCTCCCCCTTTGACATCAATGGCAAAGGGTAACTCCCCCTAAAACACAACCATCCTACGGACCTATACACACTTCCACTCCCCCTAACACACAACCATCCTGCAGACCTATAATCTGCTTCCACTCCCCCTTTATATTCTGAAAGATGAAAATCTAATGAGAACTTGGGAGAATCCCAAGCTTCTGGCGAAGATATTCCAATGCTGGCAAATATTTAATATGTGATTATTTTGGTGCTTCTTGGAATCTTGCTACTTGTCCAACTTCTTGCATAACATCTGGTCGGGAGGCTATTACATATAGAAGACTACTAATCATAGATCTGTAAAACCTTTGATCCACATCCTTAGATGAGTCGTCTATGCTCAATTTGCAACCTATTACCATTGGAGTAAGGATGGGTTTTCAATCTTCCATTTTAAATTTCTTGAGCATTTCCTTGATGTACTTGGCTTGACATATAAATATTCCTTTCTCTTGCTGAGATATTTGAAGCCCTAAGAAGTATGTCAGCTCACCAAGTAAAGACATCTCGAAATCACTTTGCACCTTTGTAGCAAACTTCTTACTTAGTCGATCATCATTGCCACCAATTATTGTATCATCCTCTTTAGCTATTAGACATGCTTTTGTTGCTTCATCCAAAACATATATGTCGTTTGGAGCTCGACTTGCTGTAGCCACAATTTCACCATACACGCCTTTCTTGATTTCACATTTCGTGGAGTTGAATAGTATTGTGTGTCCTTGATCACACATTTGTCCAACACTGAGCAAATTTTGATTCATGTTTTCAACCAATAGAACATTCTTGGCTAGAGCATCTTTGCTTCCGAGAGTGACAGTACCTGATCCTATAACATTTGAAGATCCATCATTTCCAAAGGACACGGTTCCATCCTTCTTCTCTTTCATAGATACAAATTTATTTCTATCTCCAGTCATATGCATTGAGCAACCGCTATCAACATACCACACATCTTTGTTCTTTTGAGCCTTGAGAGCGAGAGCATAATTATCATTCTTCTTCTTCTTCCATGTTCGTTCATTCTGTGGCTTCGAAGATTCTTCTTGAGGATTTTCAAGTCTGCAGTCTTTGGCTATGTGTCCAAAGTTTTGACATTTGTAACATTCAATATTATTTCTTAAATGTTCAAATCTATTGATGTTTCGTTGAGCCTTGGGAGGTTCATATTTGACAGATCTCCTGGAATTGTATTCGTTCCTAGGGTACGTGCGACATTCTACAGCTTTATGACCAAATTTTCCACATGAATAACAGTAGCCATAAAAAATATGTTGGTACCTGGATGGAAATTTTCGTTGAGGAATTGTCTTCCAAGGCTGTTCTTGTGAATCTTGTCCAGTGAAGTCTACATGCATGTCAGATCTCATAGGTTTATTGTATTTTGTTGTACAAGGTCCTGCTTCTTCTTCTTTTTAATCGGTACCAGTTCTGTCATTGTGAGATCGTTGATTGTTGATGAGTTCTTCCAATGCCCTTGAGCTGTTGGCATAGTTTTGGATAGTTTTTCCTTTCTTCACTTCCTCACGTAGCGAGACTACTTCAGCTTCTAATTCTTCTCTTTCTTGGTTGCTTTCTTCCAACTTCTTTTGAAGTGACTCTTCAATGCATTTGTGTTCTTCAACTTGAATTTTGAGACCTTGAACTTGTTCTTCAAGTGTATTGGAACGGATCTTCTTTGCCTTGAGATCTTTTATAAGCTTGATTGCTTCCTTATAAAATTATTCTATGGTAATTCCTTCTTCTTCGTTGTTTGATACCTCTTTTTTTATTGTGCTTGGCCATAAACAATACTCTCTCATTGGCTTCTTCTTCACTGTCATTGTCTTCATCGGATGATGAGCTATCTTATTTACAGAGAAAGTTCCTTTTGGATCCTTGCTTGTTGAATTTCTTAAAGCCTTTCTTTCCTTTTGAGTTGCCATCACATCTATTTGGACATTTTGCTGCAAAATGCCCAACCTCATTATAGCTGAAACATATCAATGGAAGTTAACCTTTGAATCTTCCCTTACCAATTTTTAGTTTTCTCATGAAGTAATCATATTCTTCATCTAAAAGACCTTATTCATCATCTCCCTTTTCTTCACACTTGCAGGTGCATGTCTTTTCAATTGAAGGTTGTTTATCCTTATTGGTTTTCTTAGATGCAACGAATGCAATTTCTAGATGCAAAGTACCCTCTTCTTCATCAAGTCTCTTTTCATATGATATGAGAACTCCATTTAATTCCTCTTTGCTGAGTTTGTTCAGATTTGCACTGTATTCTATGACCGATACCTTTGGGTTGAATCTCCCTCATAACGTTCTAGGAATCTTCCGTATAATAGTCTTCTCGTCAACTAGCTCTCCCAATTCTTCCAGAGTATTGGTTATTTCATTAACGTATTGGAAGTATGCAACAATGTTGCAATCTTCTTTCATTCTGAGTTGCTCAAATTTTGCTCTATAGATTTGAATATTTGCTTCTTTAACATTTGAGTCACCTGCATATATATTCTCAAGCTTGTCCCATACATTTTTGGCAGTTTTACAACCCAGCACCTTATGATAAGCAGATTCAATAAGTCCACTGATAATAATATTCTTTGCTTTTGCATCATTTACCAAATTCTTCTTACCTTGTTCATCCGTAGTTGATGTAAATCCATTTTGAACAGTGTCCCATACTTCATAACCTTGCGCCAAGAGATAGACCTCCATTCTTCCTTTCCAAAGTGCATAATTATTTTCATTGAATATAGGTACACCATTCTTGGTATGCTCCATGACCTCCTTCCAGCTGTTAAACTGCTATTGAAGGAACCAAGCTTTGATTCCAATTGTTGGTACATCGAGAGGGGAGTGAATCAATATTCCTTTCTGGGACAGAGCAGGCCAGTTAACATTCAATTATTATCAGCTTTTTGTACAATGATAAGCAAAGAAACAAGAAGAACACAAATGCACACATTTTTTAAGGTGGAAACCCAGTTCAGGACAAAAACCACCTAATTCTTTTCTAATAATTCTTTAATATTCAACTCCAAATGAAAATAAAGCTCCAACTTCCTAAAATCTAGAAAAACATTTTTCTCCAGCTCCCACTGGATGGACGCTCCAATGCCCGAGATTCTTCAGTAGTCAATTGAATGGATGCCCCAACACCCAATGAGCTACAACTCACCCTAGCACCACCCTACCACCCTATAGAAGAATAAAATAAGAATGGACTCTCGTACCAAGGAAAATGGTCCACTTTACAATGATATAGAATGATGTAGAAGAAGAATATATCTTAGACCATAACCCCAACTTTGACACAACCACCTAATGATGATCCTAGATCTCCCAACACTGCCTCTTCAACCCTTGGCAGATAGACACTAGTACAACCTTTACAATAATGTATTTACAATGACTTAATACAATGATAACTTTACAATGATTGTATGCAGTGCTACCCACTTGAAGACTTCATAGGATGAACTTATTGCTGTTGTTATGAACCATGGTTGATGCTCTTTTCATGCTACCCTTTTCTGCACCTTGCTTTGCTTTGCTGCCCTAGAAAATCTGGTCCTTTGCAACCCTTGACAACACATGATCTAGCTTTTTATTTTCCTTCTAGGATCTCGATATTGAATCCGGTGTATCTCTGTTATTTCAGATCCCCAATATCTGATTTTCAGTCCTGTAGTAGTCCTCTGAGTCATATTTCCAATGCCATAGTTCTGACCCAATTTGGATTCTTGAAGAGAGAGTTATACCCAATCTCTCACAATGCCCTAATTATAGACTATTTCAGCAGAGAAAAATTGTACGGCATACCATGTGTCACTGTTTCTCCATTCGGCTCTGAAATTGATAGAGCGAACACTAAAGTCTGTGCAATATCTGTCACTTTTTACGGAATTCCAATCCGATACTTAGAGAGAGAGTTATGACGATTTTACCAAGGTCACTTCTTTGAGATGAATTTCAAGATCCTGCAAAAACCCTGACTTCCACATATCATATCTCTAAAAATGTTGTGCATCTTGATCTGGAATTTTCACAGCAACTTCCTCAGAATTTCATATTTTCCTCATAAAAATTTCAGCTTCTGAACCTTCGTAGAAAAAAAGTTAGAGCAAAAATTCCACGATGACCTGTTTCAGATGGCGAAATCCCTTGCATGAGGAGGATATGAGGATCACAATTTATATAAATTCTTAGGTTGAGAGGGGCTTCAACAAGTGAACGTGGGAGGGATTTTAGGAGCTTAAAAAATAATAATTATGACTTTTCAATTACCCATGCCACAACCCTATGGGGTTTTAGCCTACTAACTGGGGGTACAAACTTCAAACATGAATATCTCTCAAACCGTGAAGAATTACATGGTGTGCCATATATCAACGGAAACATCTCGACAAGTAGAAACCATCAAAATAATTATTGATCTAGAATATATTAATTTGTTAGTTCAAAATTCCCATGAAATATTGGGTTAGCCCCTGGTGCTGCTTGGGTTGACATCAGTGACAACCACTGATCAACAAGAACTTCATGTAAAAGAACAAAATATAAAAAAAAATCATGCAATACCTCATGAGGCTCCCTCTCCATTTGTTCACCTACTACAACTTCCCCCATGGGAACATCTCCAACAATAAATTGTAAAATATACATGTACAATTATATATATATATATATAAAGATTTCAGATGAAAATGCACATGTTTACATATATAAACTTATTGTCAATAATATTAAAAAAAAAGTCAGACAACTTGTTCAAATGGTTGAAATGGTGTGGATGTTCCTATCTCCATCGCTAGAGTCCGTGGATTAAAGAAATATTCTATAGAAACCTAAAACTCAAAATTTTAAAAGTATAAAATAACTCAAGATCAGGATCTCAATTTATAATAAAACTTAAATAAACTTCAATTTATAAATTATAACTTTTAAAAAAACATATATATATTTAAAAGTGAAAAATTGAATACTTCTACAGGTAAATTTGGGACAACTCCTAAGAGAGGCTCCAAAAGAAAATCTCCAAAAACCTAAAATTCAAAAAATTTAAAATAACTCAAGATATAGATATATATATATATATATATCTCAATTTTTAATGGAAATTTTTGAGGTGGAATATATATATAACTTAAACATAAATTTTAAAAGTGAAAAATTGTCCTTACTTGTTGTGGATATGGCACATCTCCTAAGGAAGTAGAAGGTACATATCTCGAGGAAGAAGAAGGTACCGCCATCCCAAAATATGTACAAGGTAAATCTCCCAAAGAAGAAGAAGGTACCGCCATCCCAAAAACATCAGACGGAATCAGAATCTGTTAAAACATTTTATTATTATATATGTACATGTACATGTGTGTACAATTATTTATTTTAAAAATATCACTTAAAAAACACTAACATTTGTCAACATATCTTGATGGTGAGACCCATCTTCATTGTTTGAACCAAAGGCCCTGAACGTGATATTAACATTTTCGTCATTCATCATGCATGACAACTGCAAATGGTATTTTAACATGTAATGATACATTTTTTTTAGATTAATGTACATACAAATAAATGTATACATGTACATACACATTTATTTATTACAAATTGTACAAATGTATGTGTTAAAGTAATTGAACTCTAAGGTCATTAACACATACCATTTGCATGCCCTCTTCCTCATGAAGAATTAAGTCTTGCCGACCATTGTGAAAATTATTTGCATATATTCTAAGATCTTCAAAATTCATGTTGTCAATCTCTTCATCTGTACAATACACAAAATTGGCACGTGCATTCTCACGTGCTCTTTGTCGATTTAGACAAACATCCACTCCACCCAATCCACTGTGAACATTGTCAATTATTACATCCCTTGCTTCTCGACTTATTTGAGAAGTCGCATCCATCTCTGGCCGCAAATTTTCGACCCGAAAAGGTTGACTCACCAATGGCGGCTCAGGGCGAGGCAACTCCACATCTCACCTAGCGCCCCTACGGTCACACAATCAACCTTTCCCTGGACCAAAAAATTTTGTCAGAAGGTCATTTTAATTGGGTTTCATTTCCAAAAAAAATTCTGCGTAAAAAAAATTTGCAAAATAAATGGGAACTTCGTCGTTCCATGGGAGCCTTCCATAGGTCGCAAGGTGTCTATCATACAAATAGTGAGCTATATCGGGGTGCTTGAAATATTGCACCTTCAACATTTTTCTTTTTCGCCCTTCCCTGAAATTAAACATTGACTTCGCCATTTCTTTTGTAACTCTGTTTTACATCCTCCTAATTATCCGGACCCATTGTTGTTTCCTTTCTCTTTCTCATGACTTCTACAAATGTATCAGTCGTTCACCCAAGATTTTTGAACACATTTACTAGGTCACCCAATGAATGTGTAACTATTCGAGACTTTGTCGACTCTTAGCAAGTAGAGTCAAAGCCATGAGAGCTCTCTGCAATTTTGCATGAAGTTTTTGACACCTTTCTAAGGTGCATTGCGCCATGTTTCTTTCCCATGGTATATCAAAAATGTCGGCCGGATAAGTTGTGGTGGGTAGACAACCTTCTTCTTGAATGTAGCGTTCTAACCTGCATCTATTTTGACCAATATTTGGAACATTTTCAGCCTCTGCATCAATATATATATAAAAATTTATATTAGAAAAAACACATGTAAACAAATTTATACAAATTCAATGAAAAAAATATTGAAATTGATGGCAACCTCGAAGTGGTTAGCTAGCATCTTCTCCACCCTGAAACTGTAGAGAACGAGAACGACCCTGCTGAGAACCAACACCACCAGTCGTTGGTCGGTCTCTAGGGGAATAAATATCACCACCTTTATGCAAACTAGTACCACTTATTGATGGCCCTCTAAGGGGATTTGAACCACCACCAACCTCTTGAGAGAAGAGAGAATCTTCATAAACAAATACGAATTTATAATCAATTGAAAAATACATGAATACATATAAATACATGTGTACATATTCATTGATTACATTGTGTTAAAACCATACCACGACTGGGTGAAACATGGGCATCCATGGATGGAGTAGAGACCATTCTCTTCTTATTAGCTCATAAAAAATAAAAAATAAAACTTATTAATAGATAATTTAACTCACAAAGTTGATAAAAAATCAATTCCATATCTGCACACATGTATGGAGATTTAAGATTATATTTAAATTTACCATGAACAACTCTCGATCCCTGAACAAATCTCGATCCCTAATCCCCCCATCTCGTAGAGATATGGGATTCTGTTGATCTTCGTCGTTCATCCTCCATGATATATATATATCTACTATGGACATTTAGAATTATTTTTTTAAATAACTAATTTAAATTAAATTCAAAATAAATTTCAGAAAATTAATGTAATTTAGTGTAAATAAATTATGTAAAATACAACTTCAAAGCACTAATTAATGTGTGAAACTCAATTTAAGAAATTTTTTTTATAAAAATGATAAGTTCACCAAATTGTGTTTTACACGATGGGAGCACACTTGGTATAAAATTGAAAAAAACACATTGTCATTAAAAAAGAAGTGAAACTCCATTTAAACAAAAAATTGTTGAATTCCCCGCATTTTAATTTCATAAAAATGTGAAGTTCACCACTTGTTTCAAATGTGAAGTTCACCAAGTTTCACTTTACATGGTGTGGTGGGAGCACACTTGGTATATAATTGAAAAAAACACATGGTCATTAAAAAAGACGCATTTTACACAACACACACATATCCAAGATATGTTACAATGTACATCAATAAATTTTGAACGAGAGTGTCTCAACACTAATTCATCTTTGAGAGATGAATCTTGACTTTTTGAAGAAGAACATCTCAAAACCAATTCATCTTTGAGAGATGAATCTTGAATTTTTGAAGAAGAGTGTCTCAAAACTAATTCATCTTTGAGAGATGAATCTTGCATTGGCATTGCCCTGTATAATTCTAATTCATCTATTAATTCATCTTTGATAGATGAATCCTGAATTTGCATTGCCCCACACAATAAATCAGAAGACACCTTATTCACATTTGTACAATGCCTTATAATAAAAATTTGAAATTGGCTAACAATATTGTTTGCTATTCCATGCAGTTCTTTTAGCCTCTCCTTCTTAACTTGGTACACACCATTCATCTAGTTTCACACAAGTTCAGAATTGGTAAAAACTACAATTCCATTTGATCCATACTCCATCGTTTTTCCCAAGCCTTCTATCAATCCAATATACTATTCCTCTTTGTTTTTTGTTCTTCCTGGTATATTCATTTTCCTTTGGATGACTTTTCTAGTTGCAATATTGGAAATCACATATGTAATCATTGCTTTCCCTGGATTGGGATAGCAAGAAAATTCTATGCATAATTTCAATTTTTCAACCATATTTAATGGCTTTGTTAGATCCCTAAAAAAATAAAAAAATTCAATAAAAATATATATATTAAATTGACATTTATTGCAAATTCATGGGAGAAATGAAAAACTTATATTTAGATCTATTCTAGATATTGACTATAGGGGAATTTACTAGATATGTCACCTTTCATAAAAGATAAGATCCATAGGCTACCTGGCCCTTTACGGACTCTGCCTATAGAACTACTATGGATATGAAAATGAAAAACTTCTAATTAGATCTATTCTAGAGATTCAATGTAAGGGCATTTACTCTTAGGTTAAAACCTATGTTTTGTATCAAATCACTTTTGGGTTCAATGGGAAACTTTTATGGCTAATTTTTGTTTTACATGTTGAATATAAAAGGTTTTTTTCTCTCTCATTGTTTGAGACCATGGATATGAAAACGAAAAACTTTATACTTGGTTAAAACCTATGTTTTGTATCAAATTACTTTTTGTTTCTAAATACTATATACATGTTGGCTGTAGGGGCATTTAGATCTATTCTAGAGATTGAATGTAGGGGCATTTACTAGATATGTCACCTGCCACAAAAGATGAGATCCAGAGGCTACCTGGCCCTTTACAGACTCTGCCTATAGAACTACCATGGATATGAAAATGAAAAACTTCTAATTAGATCTATTCTAAAGTTTGAATGTAGGGGCATTTACTAGATTAGGTTAAAACCTATGTTTTGTATACAATCGCTTTTGGTTTCAATGGGAAAATTTTATGGCTAATTTGTGTTTTACATGATGAATATAAAAGGTTTTTTCTCTCTTATTGTTTGAGACCATGGATATAAAAATGAAAAACTATATAGGTGGTTAAAACCTATGTTTTGTATCAAATGACTTTTTGTTTCTAAATACTATATACATGTTGACTGTAGGGGCATTTAGATCTATTCTAGAGATTGAATGTAGGGGAATTTACTAGATATGTCACCTTTCATAAAAGATGAGATCCAGAGGCTACCTGGCCCTTTACAGACTCTGTCTATAGAAATAGCATGGATATGAAAATGAAAAACTTCTAATTAGATCTATTCTAGCAATTGAATGTAGGGGCATTTACTAGATTAGGTTAAAACCTATGTTTTGTATCAAATCACTTTTGGGTTCAATGGGAAAATTTTATGGCTAATTTGTGTTTTACATGTTGAATATAAAAGGTTTTTTCTTTCTCATTGTTTGAGACCATGGATATGAAAATGAAAAAATATATAAATGGTTAAAACCTATGTTTTGTATCAAATTACTTTTTGTTTCTAAATGCTATATACATGTTGAATATAAAAGGTTTTTTTCTCTCTCATTGTTTGAGACCATGGATATGAAAATGAAAAACTTCTATTTAGATCTATTCTACAGATATGGCTAATTTGTGTTTTACATACATTGAATATAAAAGGTTTTCTCTCATTGTTTGAGACCATGGATATGAAAATGAAAAAATTCTATTTAAAACTATTCCAGAGATTGACTGTAGGGGCATTTACTCTTAGGTTAAAACCTATGTTTTGTATCAAATCACTTTTGGTTTCAATGGGAAACTTTTATGGCTGATTTGTGTTTTACATGTTGAATATAAAAGGTTTTTTTCTCTCTCTCATTGTTTGAGACCATGGATATGAAAATGAAAAACTTCTATTTAGATCTATTCTCGAGATGTGGCTAATTTGTGTTTTACATACACTGAATATAAAAGGTTTTTTCTCTCATTGTTTGAGACCATGGATATGAAAATGAAAAACTTCTATATTTAAAACTATTCGAGAGATTGATTGACTTGTAGGGGCATTTACTCTTAGGTTAAAACCTATGTTTTGAATCAAATCACTTTTGGTTTCAATGGGAAACTATTTATGGCTAATTTGTGTTTTACATGTTGAATATAAAATGGTTTCTTCTCTCTCATGGTTTGAGACCATGGATATGAAAATGAAAAACTTCTATTTAGATCTATTATAGAGATATGGATAATTTTTGTTTTACATACATTGAATGTAAAAGGTTTTTTCTCTCATTGTTTGAGACCATGGATATGAAAATGAAAAACTTCTATATTTAAAAATATTTGAGAGATTGATTGACTTGTAGGGGCATTTATTCTTAGGTTAAAACCTATGTTTTGTATCAAATCACTTATGGTTTCAATGGGAAACTTTTATGGCTAATTTGTGTTTTACATGTTGAATATAAAAGATTTTTTTCTCTCTCATTGTTTGAGACCATGGATATGAAAATGAAAAACTTCTATTCAGATCTATTCTAGAGATATGGCTAATTTGTGTTTTACATACATTGAATATAAGAGGTTTTTTCTGTCATTGTTTGAGACCATGGATATGAAAATGAAAAACTTCTATATATTTAAAACTATTCCAGAGATTGACTGTAGGGGCATTTACTAAGGTTAAAACCTATGTTTTGTATCAAATCACTTATGGTTTCAATGGGAAAATTTTATGGCTAATTCGTGTTTTACATGTTGAATATCAAAGTTTTTTCTCTCTCATTTTTTGACACCATGGATATGAAAATGAAAAATGTCTATTTATATCTATTCTAGAGATCTGGCTAATTTGTGTTTTACATACATTGAATATAAAAGGTTTTTTCTCTCATTGTTTGAGGCCATGGATATGAAAATTAAAAAATTCTATTTAAAACTATTCGAAAGATTGACTGTAGGGGCATTTACTCTTAGGTTAAAGCCTATGTTTTGTATCAAATCAATTATGGTTTCAATGGGAAACTTGTATGGCTAATTTGTGTTTTACATGTTGAATATAAAAGGTTTTTTTCTCTCTCTCATTGTTTGAGACCATGGATATGAAAATGAAAAACTTATATTTAGATCTATTCTAGAGATGTGGCTAATTTGTGTTTTACATACATTGAATATAAAAGGTTTTTTCTCTCATTGTTTTAGACCATGGATATGAAAATGAGAAACTTCTATATTTAAAACTATTCCAGATGTCACTAGTTTGTGTTTTATATACACTGAATATAAAAGTTTTTTTCTCTCATTGTTTGATACCATGGATATGAAAATGAAAAACTTCTATATTTAAAAATATTCCAGAGATTGATTTCCTGTAGGGGAATTTACTCTTAGGTTAAGACCTATGTTTTGTATCAAATCACTTTTGGTTTCAATGGGAAGCGTTTATGGATAATTTGTGTTTTACATGTTGAATATAAAAGGTTTTTTTCTCTCTCATTGTTTGAGATCACAGATATGAAAATGAAAAACTTCTATATTTAAAACTATTCCAGAGATTGATTGATTGTAGGGGAATTTACTCTTAGGTTAAAACCTATGTTTTGTATCAAATCACTTTTGGTTTCAATGGGAAACTTTTATGGCTAATTTGTGTTTTACATGTTGAATATAAAATGTTTTTTTCTCTCTCATTATTTGAGACCATGGATATGAAAATGAAAAACTTCTATATTTAAAACTATTCCAGAGATGGATTGACTGTAGAGGCATTTACTCTTAGGTTAAAACCTATGTTTTGTATCAAATCACTTTGGTTTCAATGGGAAAATTTTATGGCTAATTTGTGTTTTACATGTTGAATATAAAATGTTTTTTTCTCTCTCATTGTTTGAGACCATGGATATGAAAATGAAAAAATTCTATTTAAAACTATTCCAGAGATTGACTGTAGGGGCATTTACTAAGGTTAGAACCTATGTTTTGTATCAAATCACTTTTGGTTTCAATGGGAAACCTGTATGGCTAATTTGTGTTTTACATGTTGAATATAAAAGGTTTTTTCTCTCTCATTGTTTGAGAGGTCATGAATATGAAAATGAAAAAATTCTATTTAAAACTATTCGAGATATTGATTGACTTTAGGGGCATTTAATCTTAGGTTAAAACCTATGTTTTGTATCAAATCACTTTTGGTTTCAATGGGAAAATTTAATGGCTAATTTGTGTTTTACATGTTGAATATAAAAGGTTTTTTCCTCTCTCATTGTTTGAGACCATGGATATGAAAAAGAAGAACTTCTATTTAGATATATTATAGAGATGTGGCTAATTTGTGTTTTACATACATCGAATATAAAAGGTTTTTTCTCTCATTGTTTGAGACCACGGATATGAAAATGAAAAAATTCTATTTAAAACTATTCCAGAGATTGACTGTAGGGGCATTTACTAAGGTTAAAACCTATGTTTTGTATCAAATCACTTTTGGTTTCAATGGGAAACCTGTATGACTAATTTGTGTTTTACATGTTGAATATAAAAGGTTTTTTATCTCTCATTGTTTAAGACCATGGATATGAAAATGAAAAAAATCTATTTAGATCTAGATTCCAGAGATTGATTGTAGGGGCATTTACTGGATATGTCACCTATCATAAAAGATGGGATCTAGAGGCTACCTGGCCCTTTACAGACTCTGCCTATAGAACTTGTAGAAGTTAACACTACCTGTCCCAACTATACCCTATCAAGGGTGTAGAAGACCCGTGGAATCACTCAAACTACTTTACATAGACATAAGGGTGTATAAGAATGCATAAGAATGCATGTGTTTTAGATTGAATATTTTTCATTTTCTTAAGAATCTATTTTCAAAAAAATTAACTATATACTTGGTTCAAACCTATATGTTTTGTATCAAATTACTTTTTGTCTCTAAATAATATGTTTTTTACATAGAATATTTTTCATTTTATTAAAAATCTATTTGAAACAACTTTAAACTATATAATGTTAAAACCTATTTTTTGTATCAAATCACTTTTGGTTTCAATGGGAAACTTCTATGGCTAATCTGTGTTTTACATGTGGAATATAAAAGGTTTTTTCTCTATCATTGTTTGAGACCATGAATATGAAAATGAAAAACTTCTATTTAGATCTATTCCAGAGATATGGCTAATCTGTGTTTTACATGTTGAATATAAAAGGCCTTTTCTCTCTCATTGTTTGAGAGGTCATGGATATGAAAATGAAAAACTTCTATTTAAAACTATTCCAAAGATTGACTATAGGGGCATTTAATCTTAGGTTAAAATCTATGTTTTGTTTCAAATCACTTTTGGTTTCAATGGGAAACTTTTATGGCTAATTTGTGTTTTACATGTTGAATATAAAAGGTTTTTTCTCTCTCATTGTTTGAAACCATGGATATGAAAATGAAAAAATTACATTTAGATCTATTCCGGAGATTGACTATAGGGGCATTTACTGGATATGTCACCTTTCATAAAATATGAGATCCAAAGGCTACTTGGCCCTTTACAAACTCTCCCTATAGAACTATCAAATCGCTTTTGGTTTCAATGCTTTGTTTATTGGCTAATGTGTTTTTATGAAATCAATTGGATGCAAGTTATGTGCAGAAGATGGATGATGAATGAGGTGATGTTGATCATAACCTTTACATTTATATGATAGGAAGCTTGATATACATAAAAAGGTTTAGACTAGATATAATTTTGGAATTTATATTAGTTGGAATATTTCAATATAATATAGTCATCTATTACCAACAAATAGATATTAAGATACAAGTGAAAGAGACTACAAAAAATAGACTATAGTACCCAAAAGGTGAGAAATTTACGTTGACAACATAGAGAGATTCAACTAGGCTTGTGTGGATGAAATGAAAAGTACAAGTGGACAATGTATAATTCTACAAGTAGAAGAGTCTTTGGTTGTATGTTTAAGAAAGAAAGATTCATTACTTGGAAAATGTATAATTCTACTTAGAAGAGTCTTTGGTTGCATGGTTAAGCAAGAAAGAGTCATTATTTTCTCTATCTAGAGTAGAAGTGGAATACATAGTAGTTACTTCTTTTAAATGAATATGGAATGAATCTAAAAATGAATATGGAATGAACCATTGTACATTATGATAAATCTTGTATTTAATGACATTTGATCTATGAATAATATGGAATGAATAATTTTACATTATGAAGAGTCATGAGATCCACATTTCCACCAAACTATTTGCAAGTTCTATATGAAGATATGTAGTCTAATAACTAATCAGTTATGGTTTCAATGGGAAACTTTTATGGCTAATTTGTGTTTTACATGTTGAATATAAAAGGTTTTTTCTCTCTCATTGTTTGAGACCATGGATGAAAATGAAAAACTTCTATTTAGATCTATTCCAGAGATTGACTGTAGGGTCATTTACTGGACATGTCACCTTCCATAAAAGATGAGATCCAAAGGATACTTGGCCCTTTACAAACTTTGCCTATAGAACTATCAAATCACTTTTGGTTTCAATGGTTTGTTTATTGGCTAATGTGTTTTTATCAAATCAATTGGATGAAAGTTATGTGCAGATGATGGATGATGAATGAGGTGATGTTGATCATAACCTTCACATCTATAAGATAGGAAGCTTGATATACATAACAAGGCTTAGACTAGATATAATTTTAGAATTTATATTAGTTGGAATATTTCAATATAATATATTCATCTATTACCAACAAACAGATATTAATATACAAGTGAAAGAGACTACAAACAATGGTCTATAGTACCCAAAAGGTGAGAAATTTACATTGTCAACATAGAGAGATTCAACTAGGCTTGTGTGGATGACATGAAAAGTACAAGTGGACAATGTATAATTTTACTTAGAAGAGTCTTTGGTTGCATGTTTAAGCAAGAAAGAGTCATTACTTGGACAATGTATAATTATACTTAGAAGAGTCTTTGGTTGCATGGTTAAGCAAGAAAGAGTCATTACTTTGTCTATCTAGAGTAGAAGTGGAATACATAGTAGTTACTTCTTTTAAATGAATATGGAATGAATCTAAAAATGAATATGGAATGAATCATTGTACATTATGATAAATCTTGTATTTAATGACATTTGATCTATGAATAATATGGAATGAATCATTGTACATTATGAAGAGTCATGAGATCCACATTTCCACCATAGTATTTTCAAGTTCTATATGAAGATATGTAGTCTAATATCTAATCAGTTATGATATTTGTGTAAATATGAAAACGATTCTATGATATAAAGGCAATCAAGGGATCAATATAAATTTACAACTTTCAAGTTTCGAGTTTTGAGTTTCTAAAATAACTGAAATTTACAAGTTTCAAGTTTTAAGTTTATAATATATAGATTCTATAATCTATTTGATAAATTGGGCACATGACCTTGACTGCATACTACAAGTCTCTAACACATATTATAGCCAAATAACTATAACCAATTGTTGCATACCAAATTGAAAACTTAAATTTTTTGTAAAATTTGGCAGTGATTTATATATAGTGATCTTGGATTCTGATATCACTTATATTGTGAGTGATATTCCAGTGATGCGAGTTTGAAAGTGATCTAAGGTGCAAGTTAAGTGATAAAATAAATTATAACAGTGATATATAAATACATCAGTACTATGGACAATAGTAATGTATGATAGTATGCCAGTGATACTCGTAGTATGACTGATTTATATACAGTGATCTTGGATTTTGATATCACTTATATTCTGAGCGATAGTCCAGTGATGCGAGTTTGACAGCAATCTAAGGTGCAAGTTAAGTGATAAAATAACTTATAACAGTGATATATTAATACATAAGTACTATGGACAATAGTAATGTATGATAGTATGCCAGTGATACTCGTAGTATGACTCATTTATATACATTGATCTTGGATTCTGATATCACTTATATTGTGAGCGATATTCCAGTGATCTGCGAGTTTGACAATGATCTAAGGTGCAATTTAAGTGATAAAATAACTTATAATAATGATATATAAATACATTAGTACTATGGACAAAATTAATGTATGACAGTATGCCAGTGATACTTGTAGTATGACTCATTTATGTAGTATGACTGATTTATATACAATGATCTTGGATTCTTATATGACTTATATTCTGAGAGATATTCCAGTGATTTGTGAGTTTGACAGTGATGTAAGGTGCAAGTTAAGTGATGAAATAACTTATAACAGTGATATATCAATACATCAGTACTATGGACAATAGTAATGTATGACAGTATGCCAGTGATACTCATAGTATGACAATGATGATGTGTACCTATGAGTATGTTATGTGGATGTCATGACAATAGCTATTTATTGATAGTAATATGGTAGACTTGATAATCATATACATGAATGATTGCGTCTTTGCTGTTATAAGAGTAGATATATTATAACAGTGGCTTTGTTGATGCATAAATTAAATGATATATATGGCAGTGACCTAGACAGTGATGGATGGATTGACCTGACATCTATGTTTATGACAATATGGCCATGATGTATGACCTCATGAAAGTTATCATTTATGAACACTCTAGAAAACTATAACTATCAACAATAGAAGGATACGAGCTCCTTACATGGTGGTTCACTTAACGTCGGCGCAGATGATCAGCAACAGAGAAGAAAAAGCGCCAGAGCAGCAGCAACGCCAATGAAATCCGACAAACTATAAGCAACACAACAAAAAAAACATAAATTATATCAGAAAATATATTTTACGATAACGATCAAACAATTCACTGCAGAAAACCATAACAATCAACAACAAAAATAGCTTTTTACCTGGTGGTTCACTTAACGTCGCCACAGATCATCAACAACAGAGCAGAAGCAGCGCCAAAGGAGCAACAATGCCGCAACAATTCAATGAAATATCAACAAAATATCAAAAGAAAAAAATATGCGCAAAGCAACAGAGCAGAAGAAATAAAGATGCATGAAGCAACAGAGCAAAAGAATCAAAGATGCATGAAAAGAATAAAATTTGCGGGCGGTATATTTATAAGAAATACTTCGGCCGAACTTTTAGTTCGACCAAACTGTTGTTGTCGGTTTTCCCATCTTTGGCAAAAATTCTGTTTGCCCACATCATCAGTGTGTCATCAATCTAAACGGCAGAATGAGTTCGGCCGAAATTTCTCATAAAGTTCGGCCAAACTATCTAATAGTTTGGCTGAACTATTGCCGAAAAAAATTTCCACCCCCAATTCTCACAAAAGTGTAACCCAACTTCACATTTCCACCCTTAACTTAGTTAAGTGAGTTAGAGTGAGTTGAACTAGTTGTAACTATTTGTTTCACTAGTGAGAGATTAAGTGAATTAAATATTATTTAATTGACAATGAGTGATATTCCATGCAACTAATGAATAACTATTAATAGCTACATGCATGTCAATTCTGGTGGAGACCCAGTTGAGACAAAGGTTAAAGGGATGTTAACTATGAATTGTAGCATTAATGGATTGCAAACATGCAACCAAACATAGATTCTATTTCCCATGATGCTTGCATAGTTTAGGAAGGAAAAAATTCCTAAATAATAGGGATTCCATTCGTCAGGAATTCCGCAAGCAAGGCAGGTTGTTTAGAGGCTGAGAATTGGCTAAGTGTTGTTCAATTTTGTATGGGACAGTGTGAGATGATTAAATGAGTGCAGGAGACTCTTGTGAGAAGAGTGCATTGTAATTTTTTCATGAATCCTTGCTGAATATACAATAGAAGAGAGAGGGGTTTTGAGCAGTAAGCTTTCCCCATGAAAATATCTGTGCTGTGGTTTGATTTGTTTATTTTTGCACTTGTTTTGATTGGAAATTGTGTTTATTTTCTAAAATTGATTTGTATAAGTATTCAGTATATTTATTTAGCATATCGCATGATCGGATTGAATACATGAAATACATATTGTTTGTATAATTTCTACATGGTACCAGAGAACAGGAAGTCACTATAATGGAGAAGAAGTTGTGTTTGTGACTAAATAGAATTTGAATTTGCAAAAGTATTCTTGGTGCGACGGGTGGATCAGGATCGAAATGGATTTCAATGGCTTGATATTGGAGTATGCACTCGAGGGAAGCTCTAACTATATTGCGTGGAAAGACAAAATGGAGGCAGTACTGGAGGACAATGGGTTGAAAGAATTGTTGGGTATGTGTTATATTCTTTCCACGACTTGTCACGCGCGGGGGGTTCACAGGGGGGGGTGATAGCTCCCCGTGTACGTTGCGCCGGGTGCAGCAGGGGGGTCACAGGGGGGCGGAAGCCCCCCCTATTAAGGTCCGGGCAGCGCCCTGGGAAAAAAAAATTGACCTTATTTTCGAGTGGGCGGACCTGCCCATGGTTTTGTACATGGGTTTGCACATGGTTTTGGGGCATGATGGTTTTCGGCCCGTGTTATTTTGTAGATCTGGTCAAGGGAACTATGGTTATGTTCTAATCTAGGGTTAATGGATTGGGGTTTATGTATGCTTCGACATGTATATATATGTGTTGTAACACTAAAAAGAATATAATGAAAAATCAAGTTGCTCATCCCGATTTGGGATCCAGGAGAAAATCTCTATGTATATTTGTTTTATCTTTTATTCTCTCGCTATTGTTTATTTTCTATTTTTAAGATTCGTTTGCAGATAATTTTTGTACAGGGTTAAAACCTACATTTGGTATTAGAGCAGTTTCGGCTTCAGGGGGACACCTTTGTTGTTGAGGGGTTTTTTTATTGGGCCTGAGGTAGACCCTCTTCAGTGGGAGACCTATGGGATCGATTCTTGCGGTGAAAGAATATGGCAAGCGGTGGGAAGATAGAGATTGATAAATTTAATGGTCAGAGTTTTGATTTGTGGAAGCTCAAGATGGAGGATCTACCAGTGGATAAGTATTAGTGGATCGCGGTAGATCTGGGTACTAAGCCAACGACAATGTCAGATGAAGACTGGAAGAAGCTGGATCAGAAGGCAAAGAGCATAATACAGTTGTGTGTCTCAGATTCAGTATTGTTGAATGTAACTAGGGAAGCTATGATGAAGACCTTTTGGGAAAAGCTAGGGACTCTGTACCAATCTAAGTCTCTGGTGAATAAATTTTTCCTACGGAAAACGTTGTATAACCTGAGGATGAAGGATGGAGACTCGGTGATACAGCATCTGATTGCCTTCAATACTGTGGTAAGCCATCTATAATCTGTTGATATTAAAATCTCAGATGAAGATAAGTGCATCAGTTTATTGTGTTCTCTACCAGATTCATGGGACAGTCTGGTTATTGCAATAGGTAGCAATACAACTACCTTGAATTTTGATGCCATTGTCTCAGCCTTACTATCGGAGGAAACAAGACGGATAAATATGGAGGGTTAGAATGGAGATGCCTTATGTGTACGAGGAAGGCCCCATAACAAAAATAAGAATAAGGTTTTGAGTGGGAGATCTAAATCTCCTGGAAATTTTGTAACGGTGTGCTGGAAATGCAGAAAGGAAGGGCACTACAAGAAGGACTGCAGATCTAAAGCTCCTGAGAAAGGAAAGGGATCTGATGATGCTCCTTATGCAAAGGAAAAAACCACCTCGGATGAAGGTGGGGATGTGTATTTGGATTCTTCTTCAAATACACATGTAGATCATGATTCATGGTTGATTGACTCGGGTGCATCCTTTCACTTCACTCCGCATAGGGAGTGGTTCTACGAGTATGAGAAATATGATGGCGGTGATGTCTTCTTAGGGGATGATAGGAAGGCCAGAATGATCGGACGTGGAAAATTTAAGGTGAAACTCCAAGGTGGAAGGATTATAACACTTCTTGTGTTCAGCACATTCCTGCATTGGCCAGAAATCTCATTTCTGTAAGCAAGATGAATGATGCAGGTGTAAAAACAATGTTCGAGAAAGATACCTGTAAGATGGTTTGGGAAGCACTGGTATTAATGTGGGGAGTTTGGATTGGAACTATGTACAAGCTTCAGGGTAGCACTGTTATTAATGGGTGCAATAGTTCTGTGGTTCCCAAAAGTGGAGCGAAAATCCTAGTGGTCTCTAGAGAAAAGACCATGTTATGGCTTCAAAGGCTTGGACATATTGGAGATAAGGACCTTCAGATACTGCATGGAAATGGTATGGTAGAAGGTATGTCTAATAGCTCTCTAGATTTTGATTTCTATGAACATTGTGTATATGGGAAGCAGAATCGGGTGAGTTTTCCTTTTGGTGCTAAGAGGGTGAACAAGATATTAGAGCTTGTGCACAGTGATGTGTTTGGACCTATGTCAGTTCCATCACTGGGTAGGTTTGTGTACTATGTTTCATTAATGGATGACTTATCAAGGAATACATGGATATATTTATTGAGGAAGAGATCTGAATTCTTTGACAAACTTAAAGAATTTAAGGCTCTGGTGGAAAACTAGACAGAGAAGAAGATAAAGGTGCCGAGGACAGATAATGGTGGGGAGTTCTTGAAGAAGGAATTTGAAGAGTTATGTAAGAAGTGTGGTATAGAACGGCAGAAGACTCCATATGCACCTCAGCAAAACAGAGTTGCAGAAATAATGAATAGAATGCTGATGGAAAAGGAAAGAAGCATGCTCAGTGGTACCAGGTTAGGACAAGAATTCTTGGCAGAGGCAGTGGAGATTGCATGTTACTTGGTTAATAGATCACATTCATCAGCATTGGAGGATAAGACTCCACATGAGGTATGGACTGGTAAGAAACCCTCTCTTTCACATTTGAGGGTATTTGGATGTGATGCATATGTACATGTTCCAAAGGAGAAAAGGACCAAGTTGGACAATAAATATGAAAGGTGCATTTTTATTGGGTATAAGGATGGTTTAAAGGGTTACAAGCTTTGGAACCCAGAAACAAGGAAGGTTGTGTACAGCCAAGATGTGGTGTTTACAGAGGTGAAAAATGTTGTTAAATATGAAGTCCTACCAAAGGAACCTGAGAAGATAGAGTTTGAGCTAAAGGAGAATGAATTAGACTCTACAACAGAAGAAGACTCAGAAGAGGAAGAGCCAGAAACTCCAGCTATGAGAAGATCAGTTCGGGAAAGAAGACAACCAGAAAGTTATAGTCCATCTGCTTTCTATTCAAATTTTGTTTTGACTATAATTAATGATGATCCCAGAACCGTCAGAGAGGCAGTATATTCAGAGGATGGAAAACTCTAGAAGGAGGCCATGGTTGATGAAATGGCATCGACCTTGCATAAAAATGAGGGATGGGATCTAGTGGAGTTTCTGGCTGGAAGGAAGCCCATCGAGAGAAAATGGGTGTTTAATAAGAAGATGAATGTAGAAGGAAAGGTGGAGAAATACAAAGCTCGGTTGGTAGCAAAAGGTTATTCCCAGGTGTCAGGAATTGATTTTGGTGATATTTTTTCTCCTGTTGCCAAAGTTACTTCTATTAGATTACTTTTATCTATTACTGCTCCATTTGATTTTGAGGTAGAACAGATGGATGTGAAGACAACATTTCTTCACGGGGATGTGGAAGAGGAGATCTACATGAAACAACCTGAAGGATTTATGGTGAAGGGGAAGAAAGAACTAGTATGCAGGTTAAATAAGTCTCTAGGAGTGTTAAAACAAATACTATATTGCAGAATGTAAATTTGATACCTATATACGGGGACTTGGCTTCACCAGAAGCAAGGAAGATCACTGTGTTTATTTTAAATTAGTTGGTGACCATGTTATTTATGTGGTATTGTATGTGGATGATATGTTGTGATTGGAAATGAGAAAGAAATCATCCAAGATTTGAAGACCCAACTGTTCTCCAAATTCGACATGAAGGATCTTGGTGCTGCAAACTATATTTTGGGCATGGAAATTAAGAGATATCGGACAAAGAGGAAGCTCTGGTTAAACCAAAGGAAGTATGTCGAGACTATATTGCAGAGGTTCAATATGCAGGATAGTAAACTCGTGAATTTTCTAATTCCTGTAGGTACAAAGTTGTCCGCTGAACAGTGTCCCAAGACACAAGAAGAAGAGGAGGATATGTCATGTGTTCCATATGCAAGTGCAATGGGTAGCCTAATGTATGCAATGGTTTGTACTGGACTACACATTGTACATGCAGTGGGAGTATTGATCAGGTTTATGTCAAACCTAGGGAAGGAGCATTGGACAACAGTGAAGCGGGTTTTCAGATATTTGCGTGGCACTAGTGATTATGGCTTGTGCTACCAGGGAAGGCCAGGATTGGAAAGGGTGTTGGATATTCATGGTTTTGTTGATGTAGACTGGGCTGGAGATCTGGACCAAAGAAGATCTACAAGTGGGTATGTGTTTAGCCTATTTGGAGGTGCAGTCATTTGGATGAGTAAAAGATAGTCTGTAGTGGCTATTTCAACTACAGAGGCAGAATACATGGCAGCCACTCATGCAAGAAAGGAAGAAGTTTGGTTGCAAAGATTGTGTTCAAGTATGGGGTTGGTACAGCAAGCTATAAGGATAGACTGTGATAGCCAAAGTGCAATTTTCTTGGCTAAGAACCCTTCTTATCATTCAAAGACAAAGCACATTAATGTTCAATATCACTTTGTGAGATATATGGTTGAGGCTAAAAGGGTGTTGTTGGTAAAAGTGGACACTTTGAAGAATGTTGTTGATGCATTGACAAAGTTTGTGAGCACTTAAAAGTTCTCTTGGTGTAGAGAAACAATGGGTGTTGCAAAGCTGGGCTAATGACTCAGCTCTCTCGTGGCCCCCTGCGGAAAGGAAACAACAAGTGGGAAAATGTTGGGTCTGTGTTATATTCTTTCCACGACTAGTCACACATGGGGGAGTCATAGGAGGGGTGATAACTCCCCATGTATGTTGCATCAGGCACAACATGGGGGTCACAGGGGGGGACACAGCGCCCCAGGAATTTTTTTTTTTAACCTTATTTTCGGGTGGGTGGACCCACCCATGGTTTTGTGCATGGGTTTGCACATGGTTTTGGGGCATGATGGTTTTTTTCCCTTGGTATTTTGTAGATTCGGTCAAGGGAACTACGGTTATGTTCTAATCCAGGGTTAATGGATTTGGGTTTATGTATGATTCAGCATGTATATATATGTGTTGTAACACTAAAAGCAATATAATGAAAAATCAAGCTGGTCGTCCCGATTTGGGATCTAGGGGAAAATATCTGTGTATATCTATTTTATGTTTTATTCTCTCGCTATTGTTTATTTTTTGTTTTTAAGATTCATTTGCAGATAATTTTTGTACAGGGTTAAAACCTACAATAATTCATTGACAATGAAATTCCATAACCCACTGCAGCAAATGCTGCAAATGTTGATGCTTGGAAAAAGAAGGTTGCAAAGGTGAGGAGGATCTTACTAGGGGGACTATGAGACCACATTGTCTCAAGTCACCATGGAAAAGTGACACCGTATGAAATGTGGAAAGCTTTGACAGATCTATTTCAGAGCAACAATGATCATAGAAAATTGGCACTAAAGGATAAACTCAGGAAGATCAAAATGGAGAAAGGTGACACCATTCCAAAATATTTTAAAAATTTTGTCCAATGTCGGGATGAGCTTGGGAGCTTTGGAATTACTATCGCAGATGATGAATTGGTGAGCCTAGATCTTCTAGGAATTCCTAGGAGTTGGCATAGTTATTACGATTCTGTCAATGGGAGGGAGAAGCTGCCAGATTGGGAACGACTTTGGTCGGATTTGGTGCAAGAAGAATTCAGGTAGAATACTAGGGATGGTTCTCATCTAAGAATGATGCTAAATAATATTACGCTTTGGCCTCCAAGGAGAAGAAAGGGAAAGGAAATAAATTCCATTCTAAATCTGAGTCTGGTAAATATGGCAAGAAGCACGACGTGTCCAGAGTGAAGTGTTTTCACTTTCACGAGCATGGACATTATGCCACTAATTTCCCACAAAAGAAGAAGAACAAGAAGGATTCAAGATGTGCAGTTGGTGAGGCTTTGGCCTTGCAATTTGAGCTTGACTTCTCGCTCATTGCATGCATGGTGTCAAGTGCAATGGGATTGGTGTGGTACTTGGAGAGTGGTGCTTCCTTTCAGATGACGGGAGACAAATAAATTTTTAGTAGCTTGGAGGATAAGGACCTCCAGATGCATATCAAAATGGGTGATGAGAGGCAATACAATGCTACTGGGATTGGTACAGTTACCTTCCAAAGACAGTCAGGTAAGCCCTTTCTATTAAAAGATGTAATGCATGTACTAGGCTTGAAGAAAAATCTGGTCTTAATCGCAATGTTGGAGGATAGAGGCTATGATGTTGTTTTCAGTGAGGAAAAATATTTCCTTCGACACAAAGAAACAAGACAAGCCAAGAATATTGGGATTCATGTGAAGAATCTATATAAAATTTATTTATATGGTTGCGCATCATTGAAGGGTAAGGCAGACAAAGTGGTGAGTCGGGATGAGGGTGAGTTATGCCACAGGATATTGGGCCATCTACACTATGAAGCCTTGAAGGTCATGCAGTAGATTTCTATGGGTCTTCCCAAGGGTACACTTGCACAGTCAGACACATGCAAGGGATGTACTACGGGGAAGTATGCAAAGGCCACTTTTCACAAGAAGGAGAACCAAAATTTAGAGATCCTTCAGAGTTCACTCAGACGTGTGTGGACCATTCTCTACTTATTTTACAACAAAGCATAAGTACTATGTGATATTTGTTGATGAATTTTCTAGAAAGTCCTGGATCTACTTCATGCAGAAGAAAGATCAGACGTTTTCCAAATTTATTGAGTTCAAAGCACTAGTGGAGAATGACATGGGGAAGCATCTGAAGGCTCTAAGGAGTAATAATGGTGGTGAGTACATCTCCAATGAATTCAAGAACTTCTGCACCAAATAAAGAATTCAGAGAGAACTCATTGCGCCTCATAACCCACAACAGAATGGGGTCACAAAAAGAAAGAATAAAACAATTGTGGGTGCAACATGAGAAATGTTTCATGATCAGGGCCTACCATTGCATCTGTGGGCGGAAGCATGCAACACAATGGTATTTGTGCATAACTGTTGTCCTCATCAGATACTTGGCATGAGTACACCAGAGGAGGATTTTACTGGTAAAAAACCTGATGTTTCATATTTTAATATTTTTGGCTCATTAGTTTATGTGCATGTGAGCAAATATGCTAGGAAGAAGTTCGATCCAACATTTGAGATTTGGATATTTGTGGGGTACACTGATACTCCACACAACTATCGGGTGTATTTTCCAAACATCTGGATGACTGTTGTGAGATGGGATATAAAATTTGATGAGGAGAAAGCCATGCGATTGTCCTTTGAGAGGGAGCTAGATTTGCATGCAGAGGAGGAACTCCTGGTTCCAAAGGATGAGCCTCAAGATGTGGAGCAGCCACATGCAGAGGATCATGAAGTGGTAGAAAACACTCATGCAGAGTCATCCACCATAAATGGTAGAAGGCTCACCATGAAAGCTGATAGATTGATACTTGATGTGGCAGAGAATGTAGGAGCTCCTACTTCACTGTGCAGACTAAGAGAGTTACCAAACATGTTTGTTGGATACATGGCTCTTATGAGAAAGTGTATTGTGAGAGAACCATCTTCCTTTGAGGAAGCAATGCAACAACCAATTTGGGTTGACACTATGGTAGATGAGTATGAATCCATCGTCAAGAACAATGCATGGGAAGTTGTCCCAAGACCGGTCGGAATTCAATGGTTGGATCTAGATGGATATATAAGGTGTGCAAGAAACGGATGAGAGCATGGATAAGTACAAGTCTAGATTTGTGGCCCAGGTATTCTCACAAGTTTAGGGGATCTACTATGAGCATACTTTCGCACCATCTACGAGGTATTCTTCCATTAGATCTATCCTTGCACTCTCAACATAGATGGGGTAGCGCATGCATTAGATGGATGTGAAAACTGCGTTTATTGATAGAGTTATTGAGGAAGAAGTGTACATAGAGAATCTAGAAGGTTTAAAGATCTTTGACAGTGTGTCACATGTGTGCTGACTCAAGAGAGCACTATATGGGCTGAAGCAAGCACCTCGTTCTTGGTACACTCGGACGGACAACTATTTCACCGAGTTGGGCTTCACCAAAAGTGAAGCGGATGCAAACCTATACCAGATTGTGGTTGATGGTAAGATTTTGATTATCATACTTTATGTTGATGATCTAATTTTGATAGATGATGAGCAGTTGATACATTCTTGCAAGGAGGATCTTTGAAGAGAGTTCGAAATGAAGGACATGGGACTCCTTCACTATTTCCTTGGTTTGGAAATATGGCTGCAGGATGGTGAAATTTTTGTTTCTCAAGTCAAGTATGTAAAAGAGATACTGGGTAGGTTTCACATGGAGAGCTGTAAACCCATGGAGACTACTCTTCGAGGAAATTGGAGAAAAGAGGATGCTACTTCAGGAGAAGTAGTGGGCGCTACTATCTATAGGCAGCTAGTGGGTTCACTGATGTACTTAGTGAACACTAGACCAAACATTTGCTACATTGTTAACCAGCTGATTCAAGCTATGGTTAAGCTGACCAAGCTGTTTTGGAAGGTGGGAAAGCATGTCTTGGGATATCTCAGGGGAACTACAGAGTATGGATTATGGTACAAAGGGATAGAGGGAGTGAAGCTTCAAGGCTGTATGGATGCATATTGGGCAGGAAGTCCATCAGAAAGAAAGAGCACATCAGGAGGGATCTTTAACATAGGATTGAAAATAGTTTCTTGGTACAACGGGAAGCAGAAATCTGTGTCATTGAGCTCAGCCGAGGTAGAGTACATGTCAGAAATTCAAGCTTCATGTGAGGCCATCTGCATGAGAAAGATCCTGGTTGGTTTGTTTGGTTCTTAGATGGATTCGACGGTGATACATTCTGATAACTAGAGTTGCATTAAAATATCGGTTAATCCAATATTCCATGATAGGTCTAAGCACATAGAAATTTGGCACCACCATCTCAAAGATTGTGTTTATAGGTGCATTATGTGACTTCAGTACATTCCCATGGAGGATCAGGATGCAGATATTCTGACGAAGTCGCTCACTAGGGTAAAATTCGAATACTACAGAGGCAGGATCCAGGTGGCAGATAATCCCTTTCTTGTTGAGAGGGAGTGTTGAAGTCCAACAAGAAACTGTAGCACACACACTAGTGTGGGACCAACACGTCCTATCGATACATTAGTGTGAACAGTGTCTAATTAGATTTTCCCTTAGTTTAATTGGACAATAAATTGTAATATTATCTCATTATCACTTGTAACAGTTAACTGAGTGTGATAAACTCAGTTAGCTCATGTATTTTGAGTTGAGGGTGGTTGGTGAGGCATGAAAAGTAATTCTATTAGTTATGGAGTTTGAATTGTAGTTGGTGCAATAGTTTAATGCATGAGTAATCAATTAACTCAGTTAACTGAGTTAGAGTCAGCTGAACTAGTTCTAACTGTTTGTTTCACTACTGAGAGATCAAGTGAATTAAATATTATTTAATTCACAATGAGTGATCTGCCATGAAATTGATGATTTACTATTAATAGTTGCATGCATGTCAGTTTCAGTGGAGACAAAATTGAGACAAAGGTTAAAGGGATGTTAATTATCAGTTGTAGCATTAATGGATTGCACACATGCAACCAAACATAGATTGGATTTCCCATGATGCTTGCGATGTTTAGGAAGGAAAAATTCCTAAATAATAGGGATTGCATTCATGAGGAATTCCACAAGCAAGGTAGGTTGTTTAGAGGCTGAGAATTGGCTAAGTGTTGGACGATTTTGTCTCGGACAGTGTGAGATGATTAGTTGAGTGCAGGAGACTCTTGTGAGATGATTGCATTGTAATTGTTTCATGAATCCATGCTGAATATACAATAGAAGATAGGGGGGTTCTAAGCAGTAAGCTTTCCCTAGGAAAATATCTGTGTTGTGGTTTGATTTGTTTTTTTCTGCACTTGTTGTGATTGTCGATTGTGTTTATTTTCTGCAATGGATTTGTAGAATTATTCAGTATCTTGCTTTAGCATATCACATGATCAGATTGAATACATGAAATACATATTTTTTGTATAATTTTTACATGATTTTCCTTTTATTGGTGAAAATGAAACATAGCATGTACAATTCCTTCTTGACCTATGTTGTTTAATAACTCCTATAATTATATTTGTACTTGATCCCTGTATAAAATTTATCATATGGTGCCACGACTGCTCTGTTTGTTAGTTTATTTTTGTTACCTTCATTTTATAACTCCATATGTATGTTGGTAGGGTGAATTTATTCAAAATTGCATCCTAATAACCCGATTGTTACACTGATTACTTCACTTAAAGTTACTAGCGTGACTATTGTGGTAAATTTACTAAAAAACACACGTACCTTAGCATATAAATTATATGCATTTTATCCTAATCGAATGAGAATCATGGGGTATAAACTGCGTCCATAATCTTGGGGGCTTGTAGACTCTCCTTTTCTAACAATTCAGACTTAGAATTTAAATTTTGTTTTTGACCATGAGTATTTTATCTTCAACTTCTTCCATAGTTAATATATTAGTGGATTTACTCTTATCTTGTACTGAGTTTTAAAGCTCTATAAAATCACCCAACAGATGTACCTATAAATTTCCTCTAATAATTTTTCAGACTCGCTGTTTTTAAATAAAACACCCTAGGCCTCCATTTATGGACTCTCTCCTATTGTGACCAGTAGTTTCATTGAAATATTTTCCAAATCACCATGAATATTTAAAACAGCTTCCCACTTCCATACAAAGTGTCGACATACTACACAGTTAAGAGGTTAATAATTTCCTTTCAAAAAATTTCGAGGACAACAAAACTAGTCGGTCTGTTCTGAATCAACTTAGTTACCTTTATATTGTAACTATTGATGGACCTCTAAATTAGACATAAAATAAACCCATCTAACCTTCCTTAAGCCCATCTACCTCCCTTATGCACATGAATATATATATTGAATCTCTCCTTCTGCACTTAATAATGTTTTTTTATGCTTTAATATTTTATTGTTTGGATATTCCGACACATAGGAAATAGTTAAAAATAACTTAGTCTAGTGTAGAGTTAGGTAAAGTGTGTTTCTTTACCATGTACATTTGTAACTTAAAATCTAACAATCACGATTTGTAGCGATCTGATGATTATCTCTAACCTCTGTATTAACGGCACTTGATCCATGGCTTAACACCCGATTGGTCCATGATCTCTATTTAAAAGTGGTGTAGAAGATCACAGGGATACCTGGATTGAGAGAGGGTAATTCCTTCCTTGGATTGCAAGACTTGAAGACCAAGGAAATAATGCAAGTGTCTTATGTCTATCATTTCAAACTTGTTTTTGAGGCTAGGCTTCACATGGTTTATATGGTTTGGATCACTACCAGTAAGGATAATATCATAAACATAATGAACAAGGATGGTAAAGGAATTACCCACCTTCTTGGTGCAGACAGTGTTGTCAGAATGACGCCTAGAAAAGCCATTATCTAAGAAAAATCTATCAATTTTGGCATACCAAGCACGAGGAGCTTGTTTGAGACCATATAGATACTTCCTAAGGCAACAAACAAGGCTGGAGTCTTTTTGAATAAAGCGAGGGGGTTGTTCCATGTATATTTCTTCATGAAAATCTCTATGTAAGAAGGCAGATTTAACATCCATCTGATGGAATTCCAATTTAAAGGAGGTATAAAGGGAAAGAACAAGGCGGATAGAATTCAATTTGGCGATAGGGGGGAAGGTCTCATTATAGGCAACGCCTTCAACTTGTTGGTAAACTTTTGTATCTAACCCATACCTGTCCTGAACTTTCCTTTGCCACTGGTTTTGTCGCTTGGTTTATGCACCAACCTCATGAAAGTCACTGGAAAGCAACTAAAAGAATACTTCGATATATTCGAGGTATAGTTTAATTTTGGATTAATTACAGTGCAAGAACATCTCCCTTGTTGATTGGTTTCATTGATTGTAATTGGGCTGGTGGCCCTGATGATCAAAAGTCCACTGCATGATATGTATTCATTCTTGGTTCAGGACCTATTACTTGGTCTTGTAAGAAACAAAGTGCCATCTCCCTCTCTTCAGCAGAAGAAGAGTATCGTGGTGCAGTTGAAGCCAACAAGGAATCCATGTGGCTTCGTCAGATCCTCTCTGAATTTGGTCTTCATCAGCAGCATCCAACTACACTTTGGTGTGATAATCAGAGTGCCATTCAACGATGTAAAGATCCAGTTCAGCATCAGTTTATGAAACACATTGAACTCCACATACACTTCATCAGAAATCTCATTCATGATTGTGTTCTTGAAGTGCAGTATTGTCCGACCAATGATCAAGTAGCCGATATCTTTACAAGGGCTCTCACAGAAGCGAAGTTTACCAAACTTTGATCTATGCTTGGAGTTCAGGAAAGTTGTCATTAAGGGGGGATAGGCTCTAATGCCTCCTTCCATCTCCTATTGTGTCACTTTTGTAAATCCTTCAATCCTATCCCAATTTGTTCTTAAGGGGGGATTTTAGGATATTTCAACACATAGGAAATAAGCTCATTTTGTGTCACCTTTGTAAATCCTTCAATCCTATCCAAAGTTTTTCTTAAGGGGGGATGTTAGGATATTCCGACACATAGGAAATAGTTAAGAATAACTTAGTCTAGTGTAGAGTTAGGTAAAGTGTGTTTCTTTACCATGTACATTTGTAACTTATAATCTGACGGTCACAATTTGTAGTGATCCAAGGGTTATCTCTCACCTCTGTATTAACGGCACTTGATCCGTGGCTTAACACCCGATTGTTCCATGATCTCTATTTAAAGAGCATGGAGGGTCATTTGTCCGGTAACCTTTTATGAGATAAACATATGTAACTTTTCTTTTATATTAATAAATTCCCTGACATGACCGTGTTGGCTTAAGGCATGGATTGTTTCCCTCTTTGAGGGTTTTTACCACGTGACTATACTGGTGTACTGATTTGTGATCTGTTTGTGAGCGATGACCTTTGGTTCTTGATCTACGGAATTTACCCTATAAATTCATACATTTATTAGGAAGCTTTAAAGGTAATTGCATATTTGTGCCTAATATTGGTTATTTTTGTAGAATATTGTGAGAATATTTGACACATTATGCAGATTTGGCGAAAGAGATGATTTAGGGACTTGCTCCCTGCCAATGGAAGATCAATATTGGAGAATAAATGAGCACAATATCATAAAATTAGAGAGAAATCTTGGAGAGATTCAAGGGGGTTGTCCACCCTCCTTAACTCTAAAAGGCAGCCAAAGGATCCTCATGAGATCCCCTCCAGCAATTCGAATTCCAGAGGCAGCCAAGCGAATCAAGACCAAGTGCACTCAAGCCATACTTCACTTGGAGTCAAGTGGACTCATTAACTATTTTTTAGGGAGCTGTTGGTAGCTTCCCATGAGGATAAATAAAGCTAATAAAGAGCTAATTGAGGGTCGATTTCCACTCCATTCTAGTCAAGTCAATTCCATTCAGAAATTTTGTAGCAAGCTATTAGGCTTTTGTTGTTTAATACCTTTAGGATGTAATAATATTTCATTTTAATGCAATGACTATTCAGATGAATATTCATTGATCTAGTTCCAGATATCTGGGCTTGTGGATTAAGGCCCAATCCATCTTCCTCAGCTTCTCTGCCTGTTACCATTCTTTCCTTTCGGTAATTAAGCTAGTTTTTTTCTATCCATTAGTTATTTTTTGTTTCTGCCATTTAGTTAATATTTCTTCTGATAGTTTCAAGTTGTTATTTTGAATTGTTGCTGTAGGTTTTCATTTTCTTAATATAATGGAGGATAAAACTCTAAAATTTGTGGATCTAGACTTCCCTTCTCATCTCTTTAGATAGATCTCGAGGAGGGTAAACCTTCCCATAGACCAAAAACATTGGTTTTTGTTCACTATTTACATCTCTACGTTACGCCTCTAAACATTTCTTTTACACCTCCATTCCCTCCTGTTTTCTACTTATTTTAACTATTGCACCCACCTTTTTCCCTAACAGCACTTACCCTTCAGCCGCCTTATTCCTTTATTTCTATCGGTTATGGTCTCCTTACTCGTTTTAACGCAAAAACATTGGAAAACCATCAAAGTTGACCTCCGCCTTTCCTCCTCGAAATCCCCGCTATCATACTTCACTCATCACAGATCATAGTTTTCATTTAATTCTGTTAACACTTACTGCTCCCATCTGCCGATTGCGATATTGTGATCGCGCTCCACCGCTGGTCCCACCGCCATGTCACCCATTGCAATCACACATTGCACCATTTTTCTCTTCCCTTCAAGACTTATCATTCACAGCTTCCTTACCATTTCTAACACAAAACACTTCAAAACCATCGGAATTCGAACTTCTACCCTTATTCCTCGAACTTACCGCTACCATACATCGCAAATCTCAATGTTTAGTTCCTTCCGTTAACAGTTACCGCTCCCATCTGTCGATTGGGATATTGTGATTGCGCTCCGCCATCGGTCCCTCTACCATGTCACTCAAGGCATTTTTCACATCACAACTATTTCTTGTTTGCATTTCACATTTCTATCTTCACAACTGTTAACCCGTCGCACTTCGCACTTTGTTCCTGCTCATGAATAACACTTCCACTATCCCTTTAATTTTTTGATATTGTGATTGTGATTTCGCATATCATAACATCTACCTCCATCACATCTCCTCCATTGCATATTTCCAATTATTCCTCTCCAAAGCATATTTGCACTATATTATAAGGTTTTATAAGGTTCAAACCCCTGCTTTCCACTTCTAAGCCCTGTTTCATGTGTTAAGCCTTCTGTGAGCACCTTTAGCCCTTTTATTTCCTTCAAGATGCAAAATAAACACTTTTTAAATTAGGATTAAGTCATGGATAGCTTAGTTTCATGGGTATAAGCATGGTAGATAGAGCATAAGATAAGTAGGGTGTGTTTATCCGATTGGCCTAGTAAAGTGCAATTTAAATTAGTTTCATTTCTACAATTTCTTTTCAGCAATTTAGATTACTTTCCTTTCTACAATTTCTTTTCAATAAGTTAAATTAGTTTCCTTTCTATCATTTATTTCTTGCATATTAAATTAGTTTCATTATTTTCATTTATTTTCAGGAATTTAATTTAGTTTCCTTTTTGTCATAACCTTTCTACAACTTTTTTTAGTTTCATTCAAGTGTGATAGACTTCACTGAGAATCCTTAGAAATAGCACCTTTTCGTAAAGCGGAAGAGGATGACGTGAAAATAATGCATATGCTATGTATATAGCATTGTCACCTTCAAGTTTGTATGAACCCTGGGTTGATAAAGTAAAGTAGGGTAGCCCTTGGGAGTTGCAGCACCCTTGGTGCAATACTAGGGCTCACCAAATTTTGATGTTGTTGATGGGGAGGTGTCTAGTAGATGCTTTTATTCTTTTTTAGCATTATTTTATTCTTTCCTTTTTCATATTGTTTTTGAAATATTGAAAAATACAAAAAAAAAATCTGATTTTCCTATCTCATAGGAGTAGGGATACTTAGAATTTATTTTTTAAATATTTCTCCAATACCACGTCCCCCCCTCCCACTTGACCACATGGTGCAGTAAGAACCACATCACAATACACTTTTGAAGGAAGAAGAGATGGATGGATATGATGATAATGATGAATAGCGTTTTGTATTTCCCATTCAAGAAACTAATATCAACGTTCAAATGAAGAAATTCCCTCCATCCATACTTCCTAACTTCAAAGGTATGAGATGAGAAGACCCGGAAACCTTTTTTTTTGAATTTGAAATAATTTGTAGATTTTATGGCTACTCATTGCACATTCAAAAACTGAATTTGTTTTTGGCAACATTGAAGGATAGAGCTCTTAGATGGTTCATGAATTTAGGAACAAATTCTATAAGGACATGGGATGATATGAAAAGAGTAATTTTGGAAAAATATAAATATTATTGCATACAATAAGACCTTAGAAATGAAGTCTTTAATATGAACCAAAAAGAGGATGAAATCCTACAAGATTTAGTGGAGACATTTACTTATAATATAAAAAGATCTAAATTGCATAATTTAGGATCAGGTGCATTAAAAAATCTCCTACTAAATTCTATAGAGGATGAATGGATTTATCTTCTTAATCTGGTGGGAAAAGGAGATGTCTATCAATTGTCACTTTAGGAGATTTGTGAACTATGGAAGAACTTATCAAGAGGAAAATCAAATTATGTAAGATCCCCTCAAGATCCATTTATGGCAAGAGTAAGTAAGTCGACATCAGGATTGGTAATTCAAAATGAACTTAACAATTTCCTAAACATTCCTGGTAATTTAAATGAACAAATTGACATGCTAAAAATGAAAAACAAAAAAAAAAAGGTTGAGAATGCTACTTCATTTATATTTTGCTCTAAATGTATAAAGAAACATGATTTTCATGAATTTACACTTGATAACATTAAAATTTGTGACATCTATGCAGGATCACTTACCACTAAATATTGTCCATCGTTACCAGGGTTAAAGGCAATTTACTAGAAAGAAAATCAATTACTGGAACAATCCTGTTATGTATCTCCAAGAAGACCAAGGCAACCTCATCAATCTTGTATGATGCAAGATCTCAATTCTCAATTTTAGGGTTATGCAAAACAATCTCAAAGTAATTGGAAGACACCCTTGCCTTGGAAACCTTGGATATTTCAATCCCAACCTCGAAACCAAACTTGGAAACCTTGGCAATCTCAATGCCAACCTCAAAACCAATCCTGGCAACAAAGTTGTCAAAGGCCCTACAAAGTAAATCCACTATATCCTCAATCTTTCCCTCTCTATCCTCAATACCATCATCAATTTTATCCATATCATTCACCTCCACCACAACATCAATATCACCCTCACTTGACCTCAATTCAACCTTTCCCATTACCATCCACACATGCACCCGAAAGATCCATTCCCACTCCACTACTTGCACAACCATTTCATATCCCCAATAATAAAACACCTCAATCAACTTACAATTTTGAGGTATTGCAAAACGATTTACCAGATACCATTGAATAACAGTAACCAGAAGAAGAAAACTCATATAAGGTCCAATAATCATGGATGCCTTTTGATAAAGAGAAGTTGTTGGAACCAAAGATTGAAAAGTTTCATGACTGCCTATCACCAGCTTCTATGAATGAACATCACATCTTTGAAGAATTTCATGACATGATAACAGGAAGCCAAGGAATACAAGATTACATTGAATCTTAGTTTAGGGGAGTCCTCAGATCCCAATGCTCAATTTTTTAGTATCTTCTGACATCATCTCAATCAAGGCAATTGGTCTCTCATATACTGGTACATATCAAAGAGTATATTTCAAACTTTCATATGAGTTTATCTATCATCCTATTACAGACATGGTTTCATTGGAATTATTCATATACTTGAATAAGATTTCTTTTTCAAGTAGAGTAGGAAACTGAAAAAAAGAAAAGAAAAGGAAAGAATAAAATCTCAGATGAAAACCTCTTTGAGGTGTTTGAGATTGTCTCACTGATTGAAAACCTCCATGAGACAGTCATTGGGTAGAAAAAAAAAGAGAAAAATAAAATATCTTAGGTGAAAACCTCCTTTGAGGCACCTAGGCAGACCTACTAGTGGAAGCCCTCATTAAGGCAGCTAGTAGACCTTATTAAAAAAAAAAATTGCATTTCTCCATGTATCTCTCTCTAATGAATGAAAATGCTCTCCAACCTTTGCAAGCTGGAAAACAGCAAGTTGGCCCAAAAATAAAATTTGGTCAACACCCCAGTTAAAGGTAGTAAAACTTGGACTTCCTCCTCCTGTGATCATAAGCTCCAAAAGAACCTCACGCAGATTATCACATGTAGCTTCAGAACCACCAAAGACAACTTCAATATCACCTGCAAAAACAAATCATTGGCAAGGCTCAGGTATGCAATCATATAACCCTTTCTTTGAATCTACTTTAGCTTAATAAAACATTAAAAAGTGTGACAAGGAAAGTTATCTTATATAGCCAAAATCAGTAGCAGAGCAACCTCAGCCTTATCTAGGAACTAGCCTCACTTTTTCCACCAACAAAAGGAACAAGCAAAAAGTAAAATTGACTTGAGAAAGTGGGCAGTAAGTAGTTCATTGTAATAGAAGACAAGGAGTGCCAAGGGATAAACAAGGGTGAACTCAGTTCACAGAAAAAAATAACTGTGAGTTTACTTTGCATGCAATAAAAAAAAAGAAACAAAAAGAAAAATAGAAAAAAGAAAAGAGAGAACAAAAAATTAAAAAATTAAATAAAATGTGGATCTGCCACCTCTTGGCATGCAAAGAAGATTTGATTAAGGCATCTGAGGACCTCCATGAAGCTACCTACAATAAGAAATGTAAGAAGAATAGCAAGAAGATTAGCAGGAGGAGCAGCGCATGGGCTAATAAATTGAAATTGAAATAATCCAGCATGTAGGAAAAAACATAAGGAAGGCGGGATGAAGAGGTTTCTCAGAGGATGAGCAATAGTTTTAGTAGGGGGGTGATGATGGGCCTCTAAATTAGACATAAAATAAGGTCCCTCTAACCTTTCTTAAGCCCATCTACCTCCCTTATGCACATGAATATATATATTAAATCTCTCCTTGTACACTTAATAATATTTTCTTATGCTTTAATATTTTTTTAGGAAGGCTTAAAGGTAATTTCATATTTGTGCCTAATATTGGTTATTTTTGTAGAATATTTGGCAGATTATGCAGATTTGGAGAAGGAGATGATTTAGGGACTTTCTCCCTACCACTGGAAGATCAATATTGGAGAATAAATGAGCAAAATATCAAGAAATTAGGGAGAAATATTGGAGATATTCAAGGGGGTTTTCCACCCTCCTTAACTCTCAAAATAATCCAAAGGATCCTCATGATATCCCCTCCAACAATTCGAATTCCAGAGGCAGCCAAGCGACTCAAGACCAAGTGCACTCAAGCCATACTTCACTTGGATTCAAGTGGACTCATTACCTATTTTTTAGGGAGTTGTTGGTAGTTTCCCATGAGGATAAATAAAGCTAATCAAGAGCTGACTGAGGGTCGATTTCCCTGACTGAGGGTCGATTTACACTCCATTGTAGTCGAGTCAATTCCATTCGGAACTTTTGTTGCAAGCTATTAGGATTTTGATATTTAATACCTTCAGGATGTAATAAGATTTCATTTCAATGTAATGAATATTTAGATGACTTTTCGTTGATATAGTTCCAGAGAGCTACGTTCGTGGATTAGGGCCCAATCCATGTGCCTCGGCTTGTCTGCCTGTTACCATTATTTAATTTCTATCATTTAGCTAGTTTGTTTATGTCTATTAGTTATTTTTTTTGTTTCTCTCATTTAGTTAATCTCGCTTCTCATAGTTTCAAGTTGTTGTTTGGAAATTTTTTTTGTAGGTTTTCATTTGCTTAATAGAATGGAGGATAAAACTCTAAAAGTTGTGGATCTAGACTTCTCTTCTCATCTCTGTCGATAGAGCTCGAGGAGGGTAAACCTTCCCACAGACCAAAAACATTGGTTTTTGTTCACTATTTCCTTCTCTGCATTACACCTCTAAACCTTGCTTTTATGCCTCCGTTCCCTCCTGTTTTCCGCTTATTTTAACTGTTGCACCCACCTTTTTCCCTAACGACACTTAAACCCTTCAGCCACCTTATTCCTTTTTTCTATCAGTTACAATCGCCTTACTAATTTTAACGCAAAATCGTTGGAAAAGCATCAAAGTTGACCTCGGACTTTCCTCCTCGAAATCCCCACTACCATACTTTGCTCATTGTAGATCGTAGTTTTCATTTAGTTTCGTTAACAATTACCACTCCCATTTGCTAATTTTCATATTGTGATCATACTCCGACACCGATCCCACAGCCACGTCACCCATCACAATCACACGTCACACCATTTTCCTCTTCCCTTCAAGACATATCATTCACGGTTGCCTTACCCTTTCTAATGCAAAATGCTTGAAAACCATTGGAATTTAACCTTCCACCATTACTCCTCGAACTTCCCGCTACCGTACATCGCAAATCGCAAATCGCAATGTTTAGTGCCTTCCGTTAACACTTACCGCTCCCACCTACCGATTGTGATATTGCGATTGCGCTCCGCCACCGGTCCCACTGCCACGTCACTCAATGCATTTCACACATTGCAACTCTTTCCTATTCGCATTTCGCATTTCACTCATCACAGTTGTTAACTCGTTTCACTTCGCACTTCGCTCCCGCTTCCAAACAACACTTCTACTATCCCTTTAATTTTTCGATATTGTGATTGCGATATTGCATATCGCAACTGCTGCCTCCATCGCATCTCCACCATCGAATATTTCTAATTATTCCTCTCCAAAGCATATTAGCGCTATATTATAAGGTTTTATAAGGTTTAAACCCCCTCTTTTCACTTCTAAGACCTGTTTCATGTGTTAATCCTTCCGTGAGCACCTTTAGCCCTTTTATTTCCTCCAAGCTGTAAAATCAACACTTTTTCTATTAGGATTAAGTCATGGATAACTTAGTTCCATGGGTAGAAGCATGGTAGATAGAGCATAAGATAAGTTGGGTGTGTTTAGCCAATTGGCCTATTTAACTGAAATTTAAATTAGTTTCCATTCTGCAATTTCTTTTCAACAATTTGGATTTGTTTCCTTTCTGCATTTTCTTTTCAACAAGTTAAATCAGTTTCTTTTTTATCATTTATTTCCTACAAATTAAATTTGTTTCATTCCTATCATTTATTTTCAACAATTTAATTTAGTTTCCTTTCTGCAATTTATTTTAGTTTCAATGAAGTGTGATAGACTTCACTGAGAACCCTTAGAAATAGCACCATTTCGTAAAGAAGAAGAGGATGACATGAAGAAAATGTATCTGTTGTGTATATAGCACTGTCACCTCCAAGTTTTTACGAACCCCAGGTTGATAAAGTAAAGTAGGGCAGCCCATGGGAGTTGCATCACTGTTGGTACAATACTAGAGCTCACCAACTATGTTAAAATTTTTATTACAAGCAACATTTAATAATGCATTCAGATATAAAAAGGGAAATAACTGTTTAGAAAATTCTCTTGTATCAACTAAGAATAATTTCAACAATATACAACATAAATTATCAAATTTATATCACTGTATAGACCCCAAAATTATTTTATCAATAACTAGGTGAAAATATAATTATAAATATCAAATTTACAGTCATACTAACATAATAAATACAATTAAATGATTATTTCTTTTAAACAATCTATCCAACATGTCTACCTCTAACCGCTGCACATAATTAATATAAAATAACTTTCGTTGTTCATATCATAACCATACATTACTTGGATATAACCAGGAAGACAACTAGCATGTATAATTTAAATAAAACTATTTCAAATTAACATATGACATACTAACTTCACCACTATTCCAGAATTTCAAACCTTTAACTGTGCTACCAACTAGAATTCTTTGGGATGAGAAATTTTCCACCCAATAACTAATCTCTACCATATATTCTCTCCCTAGTTGAGAGTTTCCTCAGTGACATCTCGCTTTCTAGGATATGCCAACCTCATAGCCTAGGATTTTCTTATTTTATAGAATATTAAGTTTTTTGTTAACGCTGTCGTTTTCCATTGTGATGCTTTATTCAACATTTTACAGTGTTTTTTTCTCTACACTGAGTTATTCATTAGATTTTTCTCTCCTAATCTAATAAAATATGGTTAACCCCTTCCATGGATTTTTAGGATGAAATAAGGGAATTTTATCTTTTCCATATTTTTTTGGGTAAAAATATCATTATCTCATGTTCATTCCCAAGCAACCATCCATTTTTATTCTCATTATTATTATTCAATTCACTTTTAATACATAACGATGTAGTATTTACAATCAACATTCTTATTGCTTCCTAGCCACCACACTATAAGAAATTCATTCGAAATAAATAATATTTACATAATCATAGAGGGGTATTACATGTGCTTTCTACTAGATTCTATTTATTATTATTGAACCTGCTATGTCTACACCACTTACTTTTTCTACTTGGATATTACAAGATTCATGGGAAATAGGTATCCCTTGCATCAATACTCTCTTTCAAAAAGATAGACGCACACTAGCTTGTGACAAAGGTTGGATGGTGAAACTAAACTTCAAATGTTTTCAGGTGTTGAAACAAAACCCATTTTGGTGGACTCGTCAACGACATGATGGGAAGCTATGGAATCTCAATAATTATTGAACAAATGTTATTTATACTCTTGGTGGAGTGGAAGGCATTTTGGAGCCAATAAAGAACCGATCTAGTGATACTATTAAAGCCACTATCCTGCATGAGACACACACAAACATACAAGTGGTCAAGTCTTTAGAGTTGGCGAATTCACCTATAATTCCTTGGAAATACAATGATAATGTTTTCAAGTGATGAAACAATATTTCATGTGTAAATTGTAATCCAACCAATATTAAGTTGGAAATTCATATTGTAATATTTTTTATTTCATATAATATAATTTATGTTGTTGAAATTATTTATAGTTGTACTTGATATTATTTAGTATTGTAATTAACATATGTAACTTTGTGTTTTCATATTAGATGAACATGCATATTGTATGACATTTTTTAATTTAGTCGCAAAACCATAATAAAATAATCTATGTTCATTGTTGATTAATAATAAACACATAAAATCAATCTAAAACTACTAAATTTGTAATTTATATTGATTAATGATGAACACAAATAAAATGAATATACAATGACTAAATTACTAGTTTATAACAATTATTAATGAAAGTAAATGAAATGAATATAAACTACTAAATTATTCGTTTATATAATGAATATAAAACTACCAAAAGAAGATAAATGACTACTATAAATGGTAAATTTGTGACTACAAATGACGACTAGATTTTCCATATATACAACTATTAGTACCTAATTTACAATATGTTATAACATTACTGAAATTTAGTCATATTTATTTGGTCATTAATTGGTTTCAAACTGTGACTAAAATTTGCATAGATATGGCTATTAGTAACTAATTTACACTATATTATAACTCAACCAACATTTTTGTCATATTTATTTGGTCATTGATTGGTTTTCTCGAGTGATCATGTAGTAGTATATTTTGTCGTATATTTGGTCATTAATTATGGAAATTAATGACTGAACCAATGACTAAATTAATGACCAAAATTTTGACTAATAATACTACTAGATGGTAAAATTGATAAACCAATTAATGAATAAGTTAAAAATGACTAAACGTTGATCACATTATAAGATACTGTAAATTAGCCACTATTGGTCACTGACTAAAAAATAATAATTTATATGGACATTTTAGTCCATTTTTTTAGTAGCTAATTATCCATTTGGTACTAATGAACTAATGATGTAACTTTTCAGAGAATAACTTGTGAGTGGCAAGGTAGAACGTAGGTATGGCCTAGTTGGATGGAGATGTGGATGCATTGAGTTATACTTGTGCCATTGCATTGCGTTATGGAGATGTTGTTGTTACATATATTGTTGATTGATTTTTTATGGAGATATTTTTGTGAAGGAAATGTCATGAAGGATTTGTGATGCTATGTTGTAATGTGGCTTGTTATCTATTTTCTTGCATATATTATTATGTTATTGGTTAGGTTTCAAAGGTTGCTAAGATTGTATAGAAGTTGGAGCTACTTGCATATAGATATTTGATGATGTTGTCATACATATGTTGAACTTCTTGTATATACATATGTTGAATTACTTGCATATACATATGTTGTGATGTTATTATATTGTTTATCATCTTTGTGATTGTGTTGATTCTTATTATTGCTTGATGCATTATACTTGTTGAATGGTTGAAGAGGTTCTATAGAGATGTTAGGAAAGGAAATGAGAATTCAAGATAGATTTTTCATGCAAGGCAATGTTTGCATGAAAAATACTAAGGCAAAGGCATAGGAAAATTATGTGATGCTATGATTACAAATATTATTGATTTGTTTTGCTAAAAAAATAGGTATGTTGTAGAGAACACACATGTTGCTTGTGATGGAGATGTTGATAGAAATATGTTGTAGAACAAAAGTGTCTTCCATGTGGAACATAACAAAAGTGTTGACAACAAAACATGCCTAGAGGTGTTGTAAGTAGTATATGATTGTACTGCATCCTTCAAAATTTAAGACATATGTTATAAAAAAGGTCATTCATTTTGTACACCGCAATATTCTAGACTTTAATGCAATATTACTTTAGCTAGTGTGTGTTACAGTTCTTTTTCTTAAACATCCAAGCCCTAAATAATTTAATAATTAATGTTGGATTATGTTATTTCATTTTTGAATACTATGAGGTTTATTTTTCTTTATTTCTGCTTCAAATTTGAGAATAAATACTCGGAATAAAAGAGACGAGGCAAGAACACAAAGAGACAAAGTTGTTCATTTTATATTCATGTTTTTGATACTAGCAACCATCAAAGTTAGTTTACAAAATTGTGTAAGGTTGGAAGGATGTAATATTAGAGATTTAGAGAATGTGAGATGGATGATTTATTTTTCATTAGTTTCCTCGTACATATAGAGGAAATGTGAAGCAATTTTTAGGAGAAGAAGAAGCAAAGACTGAAATGGAGGTATCCAAATTTATAGACCATGTAAACCAACAAATTATTTCTTTCTTGTATGAGGGGATTGGAGTCTTCTTTCAAGTTGTAGCTTGAAAAATAAAAAGTTGCAGCCTGTTGAGGTATGGGCCTCCTGTGGCTTGTAGCGTGCAAAACATTTGTGGGAGTTGGAGCTTCCTTGCAAGTTAAAGCTTGGAGAAGAAATTTATGTAGCACCCTCCTATAAGTTGGAGCCTACAAAAAATATGATGGAATAAGGGAGTAGGATTTTTCTTTCTCATCAAAAAAATAACAAATTCATATTTTTCTCCATTTATGAATTTCCACTTATATCTAGTGTCCATGCGTGCTTTTTTATATGTACATTTGATGTTGTTATTCAGATATTGCATATCGTTCATATATTAAATTTTCATGTTATAACACAGTGTTATACTAATCATTGAATAGTTAATATAAACATTAAAAAGACAATAAAAATCCTCCATGAATACTTTAAATTGATTCATCCCACCCCGATAGTTTAGTCAAATTTCAAACATCATGGAAGAGCATGTTCAATAAATGAAGTAGTCGATATATTGTTTCTTTCAAAGATAAACCAATATGCAAAAGAATATGACTCTCTTCTTAAATATGTAAGTTCGAAATTTTGGCTAGCTCTTAAATAGAGCTATTATAAATCAAGATATAGTAAAAACCAAATATGTTAGCAGTTAAATCTAAGGTCGTAATCATAGATCATATAATATCCAAAGGGAATCAATTCATAGTCAATTAGAGTCTTAAAAAGGATGACGAGGAATGGTACTACTAGTTTCATATAAATCCTCAAACCATAAGGTCCAAAAATGAAACCACCATTTTCATTTTATGATGGAAACTTCAAATGAGTACTCAATATTTCTAGAGGTGGATATCTAATTGTCAATTATTTATATTGTTATTTTATGGTGGCTCAAAAAGGAACCCTTATATGATAGGTGTAGGACAGAACCCTTAGGTGATAGGTGTAGGACAAGTTAGTACAAACACTAAAGAAACAATAAAAACTTTGTTTATTTTGGGTCTTAATAAAATAACCAATAACCAAGCTTAATCCTATGCAATATTCTAAGGCTTCATGATCACCATCAACTTTTTCATTCATAAATTCATCATGGCGAGGGAATAAAGAACGTTATATGACATATCGTATTGAACACCACCCGTAGTTATGAATGTTAGAGTAGGAGAAACAAAAATCAATTAAATTATATCATGTAAGAAAAATTACTCTTTGGTGAATGGATACATTAATCAGGTCACTTCTTTAAAAGTGAGTGACATTTCCATCAATAAAAAAAAATGACATTTCCATCAATAGAAATTTATACAACACAAGTTATCCAAAGACATTTTAATGGAGAACGAGGTACCAAAGAAATTTTAATGGAGAACGAGGTACTTATCTACCACATACATAAAGAAAGTTCATCGTATGGTAAAGAGCATTATTAGAAGTTAATCTTCCCATATTCTCATGTGCCTAAGAATTTATATCCACATGAATTTGTATTCAAAGAAGGTAATTCTCCTCGCCATTTTGGGATAATGGTTGTGTGGTAAATCTTTCCTATTTTGGAGGTTCTAGATTACATGTTTAGGATTTGGTACCGTGAGTATTGGCATTTTGGTTCAACTTGGAAGTGTGGTTTTAATATTTTTGTGTAATATAGGTAAGCTTTTAAACCCCATTTTCTATATTTCCTTACGGTATTATATTTCCTTATGGCATTATGGTTACTAGGATTTTATCAAGTTTAAGTTCATGACATATACTCCTTATTTTAGTTTTTCTCCTTCTAGGGGAATTTTTCTATCCACGTTTTATCATGGTATGAACTCTATTTTTCTTCATCAGATTTTTTCCTTTTGGGTGAGCAATTTTTCAATTTTGACTTGTGCCAATATCAATTAAGGGACCTCTAGGTATGGAAGGAATCTCTTATGTTCCTTTGCAACTCTAGGTAGTTCGTTTTTAATGGTTTCATTTATCTGATAGGTTAGAAAGTCCACCTTCATACTTCATATTATTGTTTCTATCTTTGAATCCTCTATTTATAATGAATAGTGATTCATTACGTGGAATTTGTTTGTATTTATTTGCGTCAAATCAAACCTTATTACAGGAATTGAGGGACCTATTAGTGGACGAAAGGCTACGAATCACATGTGGAAATGAGATTTTAAATTTTCCTTGGGTCTTGGACCATTATAGTTTTAAAAAGGATTTGTAGGAGATTAGCATCCATTACGAAGCCATGAGGATGATATTCATGGTGGCTCAATCTATATAGCCAAAACAAAAATTCATAAGAACATCAGGCCCCCACCTAAATTGAAATAATAATTATGGGAGCTTTGCTTCTTACAAAAATACCTAATAGTTGTTTTGGAGGAAAAATGTAAAATTATTATAAACATGGTCATAAATTTGGTTAATCCAATCAAGTACAATTAGTTAATTTGAACTATAGGGAATCTAGGGAAGAATAAATAGTGCATTAGCGTAGAGTTATTGTAGAAATTGTGAAACAAGATTTAGATCTAACAAAAACAATAGAAAAATAAACAACTAACTATCATAGTTTTTATAAAATTGATACATTTTGAAAAATAATTAAAATTTAAAATATTTATTTTGATTAAAATATATATATATATTATATAGTGAAAAATATTTTTCTATAAATTTAATTGAATTTTTAAATAATATAATTTTTCTCTATTAGATATTATTTTTGGGATTCAATTGCGTTTAGTAATTCATTCATCTATGACCATTTCCATGAGAAGTAGTCGTAAGTGATTAATTTCTCAGGATTTTTGAATAATCTACTTAGCACTCATTGTATAGGGTGATACTCATAAGGGTGAAGAACTGGGATTGAAACTAGTGAAATGAATCACACAGTGTCCATCATCACTTTCGAAGCTTGCACCCAATAACAATAACTTTGTGAAAGGTCACTCATCCAAAAACACCTCTAGCTCAAACGCGCTGAACTATAAACTTTTCTCCACAATTTTAATTATTAAAAAAATTATAATTTCTCTATTATATATTTTTTAATAATTTAAAAACATATTAATCATGCTATTACCTATTATTATATATATATTTAACGATTTAAAAAAATATTA
>CM076580.1:1235700564-1235882193 GCA_034641835.2 Pinus albicaulis
GGTGATTTTTATAGCCAATTTAGTTTAATATATGCGGTATGGTTCAATTTGCGACTTAAGGGGATGTTTCCGCGGCTCCTATTTCATGTTTTTCACTCTGGGCCTCTCATTGATCCATTTAAACTATTAAGAAATCCTTCCCCCTTGGTGCCTTTGAAATGGAAGAGAATGATAACAAGTAAAAGATGGGTACTTTTATTAATAAATACCGTTTTTAAATAATTTTGCAGCAAAGACTGGATTAGTACGTTTAATTTAAGAGATTTGAAGAACCAGTATGGTTTGAAAACTTAAATTTGAGTTAAATTTTGATATGCTACGCCTCCTATTTCTCGTTTTTCACTCTGGCCTCTCATTGATTCATTTAAACTATTAAGAAACCCTTCCCCGTGGGTGCCTTTGAAATTGAAGAATATGATAACAAGTAAAGGATGGGTACTTATATTAATAAATTCGGTTTTTAAATAATCTTGCAGCAAAGAGAGTAGACTGCAGTAGTACGTTTAATTTAAAAGATTTGAATAACTAGTATGGTTTGAAAACTAAAATTTGAGTTAAATCTCTAAGTCATCTATGTGTTAATATGCAGAATTAGCAGCGTTAGAAATGGAAACGTAAGTTCATTGAAAGATGAATTATATAGATAGATAGATAGATATATAAGCTTTTCATTAAAAAAACAATACCAATTAACAATATGGAGAAAAGTTATATATGTAGAGTGTGGAGCAAACTTAACATGTTCTAAAAATTGTTATAATTTATTAATGTATACACCAAAAAGTATACCAAAAAAGATTGATAATAAAAAATCTGCCTTGCTGAGAAACAATATCAATCTGTACTTTTTTCTTTTGCATAAAAACATTGATGATTTATTTAAATTAAGAAATAAATAAGTTTTCTTGTTGCAGAAAAATACTGATAATTTATTTAAATTAAAAAATTAAATTATATAATTCTAGTAAAATTTTGTGTTGTTAAAAAAATATGTTGAAATAAATTAATTATTCATTATTTCTAGAAATTTTTCTATTTTTCTTCTATACCTTAAAATCCATTAAAACAATGCAAAGAATATGGAGATAAATTGAACCAAATAGAAATTAATCACTAAATTTCCCAAATTAATATGGTTTATAATAGTTATATTTTTTTAATTATACATTAAAATAAAAATAAATAAAAATTATTTTAAAATTTTAAATTATAAAAAAAATATATATATATAATAATAACATTAACCATATGCCATGAATCTAATAATAATGGTAATATAGGTTTGGTTACTATTCCAATATTCATAATTAAAATGGTAAAAGAGAGTAAACACATTCATTGTTGTTTCTTTAAGAAGAAAAGACCTTTGCGTAACTCCATATCTCTTGTCAAAATAACTTCCATTCGGATTTTAAATTTAGAAAAAGCATTATTGATACAAGTTTATTGAAATGAGACAAAAATGGGTTAAAATTTATTAAAGTGAATAAATTATAATAATAATGATGTTAAATTTAAATTTTTTAAAATTAATTATAATATAGATTTAAATGTTACTGCATATTAGAAATAAAATTTGGAGAAAAATAAATATAATTAATTATAGTTTTAAGATTATAAAAGTTTTTTGAAAAATTTTGGATGAAAAAAAAATCATTTATGAAACTTCACTTATGTTTTTTGCTAAATTTCAAATTACATGTTAAGCACAGTTCAAATTACATGTTGAGTCATTCCATCATCTATTTACTTATGACACTAAGATTTTATATTAAACTCATTTGACAAGTTTCCTTTTGATCCAAGAAAACCTCATGCCCTTCATCTATCATTTTTTACTTTACTAGAGGTATTCATGCCTTATAAGGTCTTATAGTCATATGCTCATTTACATGTAATAAAAACTCATCTTCAAAGAAAAAATAAAAAAATAAAAATCCTTGTAAGATATAGCCACTTATAAATTCCACACTCCTTTCACCTTGCCAATGCAATCCACAACCATGTTTCCATGTCCATGAAAACATGTTGACTCCCTTAATTGGCTAACAAGATGTTTCCATGTCCATGCAAGTATGTTATCTCCCTTAATCCACTAACAAGTTTTAACATATGTTACTTCACAAGGAAATGTATCACGCTAATGGACCTATGGACCCTTCCACAAATATTTATTACATTTGGCCATCTTAATATTAATGATAGTCTCATGTAGTAGCTATTATTCATTACAAGTCACCATATTAATCTTAATCATAATCTTATGCATCAGCTCACAAGGGGGTTGTGGTACCACATGTTAGGAATAAACATGAAAAAATGATAAATATAATTAATTACAACAAAACAACAACCCTACAAAAATTTCCTTAAAAAATCCCCATCCAATAAATTACAATGATGATTTTAATGTCACATGTTACAAGTAAACATGAAATACAGATAAATATGATTAATTATAATATAGAAACAATACTACAAAAATTTCTTGGAATAAACCAAAGCATCCATCCACACTCAATCATTTCCCCCTAACAACACTCAATCATTTCCCCCTAACAATCCTCATGATATTATCATGCAATAACTCACAATGAAAACTCTAATACAACATGTTACGAATAAACATCCAAGAAAAATAAACATAATTGATTATAACATAGCAAGAACAATACAAAAATTTATTGGGAAAATCCAATGAATCACAATGATAGCTATAATAAAACATGTTAGGAATAAACATGCAAGAAAGATAAACATAATTAATTATAACATAGCAACAACAATACACAAATTTATTGGGAAAATCCAATGAATAGATCCAAAGTAGATTCATTCCACCTAACTATTTTCATGATTATGTCATGCAACAACTCACAATGATGTCTCTAAGACAACAAGTTAGGCATAAACAAGGTAGAAGGATAAATATAATTAATTATAACATAAAAAAATAGCATGACACAAATTTTCTGGAAAAAATAATGGATCCATCCACACTCTATTCATTCCACATTACTATATTCATGCTCCTCTAGTGCAATAGCTAACAATGATGTCTTTGATGTCACATGTTAAGAATAAGCATGCTATAAAGATAAATATAATTAATTATAACATAGCAACAAGACTACACAAATTTCTTGCAAAAAAAATCTTATGAGAAAAAAATAGTCATAAAGCTTTGATTACCCTTCATTCAAATATGTCTAAGTTATTTATCAAGTGAAAAAGGAACCTACTAACTTCTAACACCTTACAATAAATGATTTTAAGCCTATTTTAAAGCTTCATTACATAAAATAACATGGGAAATACAACATGTGTCACCAAAGCCATAATTATAAACTAAACTCATTTAATCTACCACTTCATCAATTTATTCACAATCATCGTAACCGAAAAAAAGAAATATTAAAATACAATAAATATATATATTCAAAATGATAAAAATTTATTTGTAAAAAAATCACACAATTAAGAGCTACAACAAAAACAAATTCCATCTCACAATACCTCTTGTAAAATCTTAAGCAACTTTAAAATATAATACTTGTGGTAAAGCCTCAAATAAATTTAAAAGATAACTTGAAAAGCATAAAAAAAAAATCCCGACTAATATAAATGTGTTGAGCAAGTATTAATCACCTCTTTATAAATTACAAAACTTTAAGTATTAATGGTCTCTTAAAAAATAAAAGAAGCAAAAAACCATCTTTATAAATTATAAAACCTGTGAACTTGAAAAAAGATACACCTTTTTCAATTGCCATACCACGACCAACCATCTTTATCAATTATAAAACCTTATAAACTTGAAAGAAACCAGAGAAGACATCAACAGCCATAGCATGAGAAAAGTTCAATGATTAGTATAAAAATTGTAAGCATAACATGTAAACAAAACCATAATGAATAGCTACATAATCTCCACCAAAATGACAAAAAAATAACAATATATTTATAATCTATCTCACCAAAATAACAATATATCTGTCTCACTGACATTGGAGAAAGCAAAACCGCAATATATAGTTACAAAATCCCCACCATATATATAGGCAATAACAGTATATCTATCATCTCTCTAAGCGTGCAAAATTGACATCGGAGAAATCAATAAATATGGAAAAGAAAAGAATATAACCTTTTCTCTATATGCACACTAGTTCCTCTAAGTGGATTTACCATTTACATCATTAACACGCAGGACTGTACATACGAATAATTCATATATATAATTCATCTTCCAATCAATACGCTTCATCTTAACGCCGTTAATTAAGCATAAATGTACAGATAATGATCGCAACTCATGCAAAAGGGTTAAACGAAGAAACAAAATATGATATCATATTAATGTATGTTGACATCAGATATCAACATAAATATTCGAATGGTTTATGAAAATTCTCGAGTCCATATACACTTATGCCTTCAAAAATTACTGCAACAGAGTGTTTTATTTATCAAAGAACTCATCTTTTATTTATACGGCCTTTCAATTTTTCTTTTACAACAAATGGGGGAAGATTTAACCGGTGATAGCGCCTTGAAGTAAATCTCACCAAGAGGAAGTAGTCAATGGAGATCTCAGAAATGGTGATCCACACAAGAAGCTCCTTGCTCTTCACTTCACTCACCTTCCTCATCTTGTGTTGCTCAACATAACCACTGATCTCTGCATCATATTGGACCAATCTCCCAATTGCCTTGAACTCGGGCTCAACCTTCTTGTTCCGATTCATCCACACACCCGAAGGCCTCCCCTGAATGCATCTACACATCTGAATATCAACGGCTGAATGAAATAATGTAGGTGCTGATGAATGCCTGTCATTAGCTAAATTCCAGCTCCTTTCTCTGTACCTCTACCCGTGCAGCAGATTCTGCCCCGGCTTTCTTATCATCACTGGCAACTTGAGGAGCCATTCTTTTTATCTATCTATAACAGCTCTGCTACGGTGTAGAGAGCTTCGGTCGACATGGATGGAAAGGCATGGGTGTAGAGAGCTTAAATAGTTGAAATGGATCAGTGAGAGGCCAGGAAACATCCCTATTGAGTCTCATACTGAACTAAATCGCAGATATTTATGAAAATAGGGGTAAGTTTCGCTATTAAAGTCACCATTCAATTAAGGGTTCGCATAGAAAGCTTCTGACAAGGAGGTTGGTATATACGATATCAAGTCGAAGCAACCACCAAACCATTGTATTAAATTTGTAGTCTCTCTCCACCAACCAAGAAAAGGAGAGTGGAGATCATAATTTAAATTTGAGCGAAAATTCGTAATAAGTAGTGCTTTCGATGGCATTAAGTGCTGTATATGTGAGAGGATGGGGCATTTAATTAATAATATTTAAATGTTGCCCCATAAAATATATTTATTGCTTCATCGTTTTATATCTAAATTATTTAATATTTTATAAAACAATTAATTATTATTTATTTTTAAAAACTATAAAATGTAAAATTATAATAATTGATTTATTTAATTATTCATTAACTTAGAAATAAATTTGAAGTGTTAAGAATTATTATTTCAACCATATTTATAAAGTTGTAATTTGAGTTTTGGAATTTTTTCTTATATATTTTTAAATTAAATTTGTCCAAAATTTAATAGAAATTTGTTGGAATCCTAAATTTAATTTATAAATTTTAAAAAATTATATTACCCAAAAAGTTTCAAAATTTGAATCAATTTATACTTTGACGAACCCATTTTAAACAGTGAAATATCACTAACAAAAAAATTTATAAAATAATTTAAAACTCAAAATAATTAATAAAAAAGATATTTATAAATATTTTAATATCGATTATTTTAATGTGTAACCATTCTAACTAACCTACCTGCATATATATATATATATGATTAAAAACTTATTACCTGATACATGTTCTATGGAAAGGGACGTCCATACAAATGTATTAATTAAAAAATGTCTCAATTAATTATATATACACTAATTTAATTTATAATAATAAAGTTATTTATGTATATTGGTTTCATTAATTCATAAGTAATTTGTTAATAAAAATAACCGTATTTTTATCTATTATTTAGTTTTATTTATTAAACTTGGTTTATGTTTAAATGTATTAATAATAACTTTTAAAAAATCTAAAAATATTTATTTCTAATTATTTTTTAGATTTATATATATCAAATTACATATTATTTTATATATATCAAATTACGTATTATTTAAAAAAGTTAAAGAAATAAATCATGAAAGAAATTTTATATATTTAATTGAAAAGTTAACATTAATATAGTTATAATTTTTTTAATAAAAAAATATGAAGTATTAAATTAAGTATTTATAAATATGCATTGTAAATAAATAGAAGTAAATTAAAAAAATTTGATAATGAGATGGAAAGATGTTACATAAAATATTATATTGAATGCACATAAGTCTACATTTTTTATTTATTAGTAGATGTAAATCAAGTGGAATTTATGGTAAGGAGAAAATACCACATTCAGTGGCTATAAAATTTTGTGCACTTTGGATAAATAAAGAACAATGATAAAATAAATTAATTATATCTAAAATAAATAGAATTTAAATTGAGAGAAATATTAGATTAAATGTTCACATGCACACCTTTCTTTTTATACATTAGAAATTTAGATATAGTAAATGAAGAAGATGCAGATTCATACTTTTAAGAAGAAAACATCAATTCCAAATTAAAAATTTATAAATAGATTTCATTTTAAAATAATAAAAGATTAAATAATAAAATGCAAATAAAATAACATTTTTATCAATAAAAAAATTACTTAAATATTGAATACCAATAAATACACATATAATTTTAAAAATATAATAAATTATAATAAATAAATATGATAAATTATAATAAATACTTTAAATTTATTAATAAAAAGAAATACTTCAACCTAAAATTTAGATTAAACATCCATATTAAAAAGAAAATATCTACAAAATCATAAAACTATATATAATAAAATAATATTAATTTATCACTACACGTTAGAAAATCATTTTTATAATTATTAATTTATATTTTAAAATAATTAATATATTTTTTTAAACATGGTCGATGTTCATTTTTAAATTTTAAATTAATCGTTAACTAGCACGCACAGTCACATTTACCAATGTGATTTATAGGCGTATATGAAATAGATTTACAACCACATTCACCAATGTGGTTGATATACGCTGATAGGCCTATATCCAACACCCACCACATGTATTTTACCAAAATAATCTTTATATATCTATCAATATAATTACCAATAGATTTTATATATCTTCTTAAAATATACTAATAATATTAACTATATATATATATATATATATATATATATAATATTTGATAATAAAATATTATTAAATTTTTTCAATACATTAATAGTTATAATTCAAACTATACTAAAATTCAAATATTACTTAATAATAGTATTTTATTACTATTTATAATAAGTATATATCTCTTACCAATAACTCAAAGGATTAATAATATTATAAGCCAAACGAACTAATAAAACCAAGGAATTGGTGAACCCAAGGGGAAAATATTAGAAACCTAAGAGATCAAGAAGCCCAAAGAATCCATATTAAAAAGATAAAACATTAATAAAGGCTAAGAATTAATATTTTAAATACAAATGAATGATAAACTGACATGATCAATAAGGATAAGGGATAAATATTAAAAAAATAAGATATTAATAAACCTTTAAGAATAAAGAGTTCAAAATAAAAAAGATGAGAAATTAAAAAACCCTAATTATAATTGATATTTTAAATTCAAGATATAAATAAACCCAAGAGATTATTAATATTATAAACTATTTAAAGAAGTAATAAACTCAATGGTTTAATATTATAAACTAAACGAATTAGTGAACCCAATGGATAAATATTAATATTATAAACCAAGAAATTAACAAAGCCTAAGAATTAATGTTTGAAACCCAAGAGATTAATAAAGAATAATAATTAATATTTTAAACTCAAGAGATTAAAAAACCCAAGGAATTATTAATATTATAAACCAAAAGAACTAATAAAACCAAGGGTTTAATATTACAAACCAAAGAAATTGGTAAACACAAGAGATATATATTAAATACCTAAGAGATAAAGAAAGCCAAAGGATCAATATTAAGAACACAAGAGATTAATAGACCCTAATAATTAATATTTTAAACACAAAAACCTAAAAAATTAATAAACCCTAAGAATTAATATTTTTAACTCAAGAGGTTTTAAAACCAAAGGGATTATTAATATTATAAATCAAAATAACTAATAAACCCAAGGGTTTTATATTTCATACCCAAGGAATTGGTGAACCCATGGGATAAATATTAAAAACCTAAGAATCAATAAGTGGAAGGGATAAATATTAAAAACAAAAGAGATTAACAAAGCCTACAAATTAATATTTTAAACACAGAAGATTAGTAAAATCACATGATTATTAATATTATAAACGGAAAGGAATAATATTAAAGCTAATAGATTAATATTATAAACCTCAAGTATATAATTTTTTTTAGATAAATACTATAAACCATAAAATAAACATGGTTGAGCATGCTTGATGACAATTGTTGTCACAATGTAACACTTGGACAAAGAATGAGGATGATTAGCCATGGTTAATTTTCATATTGATACAATCTTTGTCACTATATAACATTCGACCATGAAATACCTTAATAAATACAAATATCGATAATTAACAACCATCCATGTTCATTTTCAAATTTCAAATTAATCATTAAATATAAATGCAGTGCAACTGTTCCATGTCACATTCCGTAATTTTCTCTTTATTAATTAAAAGTTTTTTAAAGTAAACTAATTCCAATTCTCTTTTTATTAATTAAAAAGACTGTAAATCGAAAGGTAAAAACTGTCCCTCTTTAATTTTAAAAATTGAAAGTCGCCTCCAAAGTAAAGAGTTTTTCAATTTCCTTTCCATTAAGAGCTTTGACCACGAACGATTTATACAAGGGGGAAATTAAGTTAAGCTAAGTTGAATTTGCGTGCCAGAACTGGGTGATATCAGTGCCGCGTATTACACGTTAATTCAATAAGATTTATACACTGCGCAACAGCATTCATACTTGTATAGCTAAATCCATACCTTGAAAATCATTTAAGAAATTTAATTCTTTATTATTAGACTTTTTATTATTAGTAATGTGGGAGGCTGTCATTTAAGAAATTTAATTCCTTAAAAATGACTTCTATCCTCGATTTCTCCTATAAAATTTAAACCGTTAACTTAATATTCAATTTTCTTTTCATTAACAAAAAGCTGTAAAAACATATCACAATTCCAAATTTGGAAAAATTAACTTTAACTGTGTTGAGTGCCGCTTATTAGATGGTAATTCAATAACACTTATAGAGTTTAGTGCCGCTTATTACACGGTGTTTCAATAACACTTATACAGTATGCGACAACATCTATGCTTGTACAGCGATATCCTTGCCTAAGAAAATTTGCCGTGAAAATCACCTATCAATTACCGATTGCTGATAAATTGTCGAACATACAAATTCGACATTCCTTATTTATTTATTTAAGGTATCCGGAAGTTTGTCGGTCGGAAGTGCCCTTTAACCCCACACACTACGCAGCAGAAAAAAGTGCCCATGAAAATCACCTTTCAACTATCGATGGGTGAGAAATGAATACACAACATTAACATTATGATAACTTTTCGCCTACCAACTATTTATATAGAAGGCTGGAAAATTTGTCGGCTTGTCGGCTCAAAGGTTGTTCACATTGAATGCTGAAAAATTGTCTGCTATTTTGTTAGAATAATTTCAATTTTATATTTTTCAAGACTATTTTTATTTAACTTTGTATTTATCATGTATTGGGAGATCAAATTTTTCAAGTTATACACTAAGTTTTAGTATGCTTTTTTACTAGTTAATTTTTTTATTTTTTTAAAAGATACATGTCATATGTATGTTAATGGGGATTGAATCACGCTTAGGTTTTATATTAGCTACATAATGCACTTCTCATGGTAGTTAATGTAATATTTCTGGCTTGAATCTAATGATTAGAGTTTAATTGATTATCTTTAGGTTTTTGTCATTAAAATTTGGTGAAATCATATTTTTGAGTACATAAATAAATTTAGTGTCATAAAAAAACTCCCAAAGCACTTGATTCAAGCATATTTCATAATTTGATAATTTTATTTTGTGTTTTTTACAAATATCGACTATATTTAAAATAAAATTTACTGGGAAATATATCCAGATAAAAGAGAGAGAAAAACAACAATATTGAGGATTTACATTATAGTTATTTAAATCTTTATTTTGTTTGCAATATGATTTCAAACAATTTATAACCCTAGAAAAGAGGAATTTCAATATTCCACTAAGCATGCAAAGAATTACTTTTATTTGTGGTTCCAACTATAGTAGCTTTAAACCAAAATTTTCTCTACACATTAAAAAAGAAAAAGAAAAAATGCACCAAATAATTTTAGTGACCAATATGGTACTTATGAATAGAGGTGATTTCAAAACCTTTGTCATTTCCATTTACATAGTGCCAAGAAATTAAGTTTGGTCCATGAATCAAATAGACTGTAACATTTTTAACAAAGAATGGCAACTTATGAAAAGGGAAAAAACTTTCATGGAAAACGTAAATATGGGGAGTGAATAAAGTATACAAATTCTTACAATAATAAACTTCAACCAGAGAAACAAACACATCATTCTTAACCATTTTTCTTATGAAATTCACAATCAAAGAGAGGGGGAAGAAAGAACTTGAAAACATGCATTTTCTCAAAACATGCATTTTCTGAGGCCATTTTAATATTTAGAAATATAATGATCAACTACATTCAATTGTAATTAATACTAACTTCTTGAAACTATTGTAATGATCAAGGGTTTGCAGGGTTGTTACAACACGGCTGCATACTCGAGCAAACTTTTTTTTTTTAAATTACTTCCACTTGTTGGAAGATTCTAACTCTTGATGGGGGATATATCAAGGCCCTCTTTTGATGTCTCACTTCCTATCGACATCAACTCATAATCCAGTAAGTTGACTTAGAAAATCTTCATTTAGTACCTTAGGGATTTCATACATTAATGGAAAGTTTCCTCACTCTCAGTGACAGGTTTACATCATTGGCCTTCGACCGATAGATTATGTGTGGTTTTCGACTTAAACTCATTCATTCACACCATGTGGAATGTATTATTGTACCATGAGAGACATTAACATCATTGGTGGCTTCTCACGCATCTGTTAACAACTCACAACATTGACCGGTAATGAGATGGTTTCTTTTATGTTTGACTTTAGCTCCTTTATTGACATGGTTAGACTCATACATTGGATGACCGATTGAACGAGACAGAAGACAGTGGATCTTGTCCCATCCATCAGGGCTGCACTTTTCGAATTAATGAAAGATTACAAAGCGTGATGTCTATGATGATACAACCATCAAATCATGGATCCACACTTTATCATCAGTGGACATGATTGGTTATCATTGTACATGTAATTTTAGCCTATGTGTTGACCATGTGTATACCTCCCTTAGAAAATATATCATGATGAATGTATTGTAACAAATGATGATCTCAACTAGTTGTTCTTTATCTGAACTTGTCACAAGGTAAAGCACTTCAATCATCAACCATTGTTTCTGATCTTGCACTTTAGGGGGAAATCCGTTATAGGCCATTTTTTGGCATATGGTTAATAGGCCTACAAACTGGATCAATCAACACCTGTAAACACATTGTCATCATCGCTACATAAATCCCTAAGAATCACTCTTCCAAATCCCTGACTTTCTGGGTCTGACTGCTTCAAATCAAGTGCTTCTAAGGCCCAATGCACCTTGTCTCTTTAGGGACTTGCATTCAACAATAAGTTTCTCCACTCTATACCAACATTGATTAGCAACAGATTGTCCCTTGTTGAGGGTGCACTCATTCTAGAAATTCAGGAAAAATAAAAAGAATCCCAAAGCTTCCACTTGGAGAAGATTCTAGGAGTTTTTCAACCATTTACCTTGGATAATAACTGTGAATCCTATCTTATCATAACTTGGAGATTTCACTTCTTATCTCTTGATATCATCCTCGGGTCATTACTATTGGATCTCAAGCCTATATTGGTAAATGGATAAGAATTCCTAAACTACTATACTCTCTTATAGATTCACAACCATCTAAAACTTCAGGTTTGGCTTTTGGGGATTGATCATTCCCTCATGTTGCTACCTTGAATCTAATAGAGTCATCATCCTCATGCATCAGGGTGACATTTAGGTGTGCTTTATGACAAGGAAGGATAAGTCAACTTAGGGAGATATCTAAATATCAGCTACTATTATTGGTTGTAAACTCTCTCCTATTCATATTAATAAAAATAGTATAATGTTTTCCTACATGTTTTATGTTATGTTTACATTCATATGTTTCAATTATTTTTTTATCCATTTAATAGAGTTGTCACGTCTCCCAAACCCCCCTTTTTTTTTTTTTTTTTAAATGGGATTAATAATATCCATTATATGATTACTCCTCCTAAATTTCTAAACTCCTCTTCTATAAGAGGTTCATTTTACTCTGAATGAGATTCAACATGTCTCTCTTAAGGTCTATATTCGCCATGAGTATTTTGAGGATAGATTTAGTTGGTTGGAACTTAATGTTCAGGGGTACTGGTTTGTTAACATCTTCTGTTTATACACACAGAAATTGAATACTCCTCTAAAAGATAGCCATATATATCTTTACATAGTTATTATATTGGCTACTCAATGGATCTATCATCTCAACCCTCATTATTACCATGTAATCATCTCTACACCCAGCCATTTCTCTCTACTGTCAATAGCTGTATTTGCAATTACATAATTTACTGAACCATTAATCCATCTAACAGGGCATACTGCAACTTAACATACAATTCATACATTCCATGGGATTAATAATATCCATTATATGATTACTCCTCCTAAATTTCTAAACTCCTCTTCTATAAGAGGTTCATTTTACTCTGAATGAGATTCAACATGTCTCTCTTAAGGTCTATATTCGCCATGAGTATTTTGAGGATAGATTTAGTTGGTTGGAACTTAATGTTCAGGGGTACTGGTTTGTTAACATCTTCTGTTTATACACACAGAAATTGAATACTCCTCTAAAAGATAGCCATATATATCTTTACATAGTTATTATATTGGCTACTCAATGGATCTATCATCTCAACCCTCATTATTACCATGTAATCATCTCTACACCCAGCCATTTCTCTCTACTGTCAATAGCTGTATTTGCAATTACATAATTTACTGAACCATTAATCCATCTAACAGGGCATACTGCAACTTAACATACAATTCATACATTCCATAATGCACTATAACATTGCAATTTCATAATTTGCATAAAGGAATATAACATCAAAATTTTACAATTTGCATAAAGGAATATAACAGCCCAATTTCATAAAACGGGGATACATTTAACACAGACTTACAGATATCTCCAAATGTACGCATGCACCCTTTACCATGACCAGTCCTCCCAACCTTAGAATCCTCCTTATCTCCCAGGATTCACCTCCGAGCAGAGATCACCTCCCAGCACAGATCAACCACTAATCTGTCTAGGATCAGCTTATTTAAGCTCATACCCCAAAGCATGTTTCTAATTCTGCGTCCAGAATAGAAGGATGCTTTCTTTCCTGTTTAGCCTAGGCTTCCCCTCTTGGGGTTCCTTAAAGCTGCTTTAAGCTTTTCCTCAGCTTTTCCAGCTTTTCTCACCTCTTCCCAACTACTCCTCTTCATTGGGGAAATTTAGATTTCTCCTTAAATCTAAATAAATTTCTTTCAAGGATTTTTGAAAGCTTTTTGGGGATTTGTTGCTTTATCCATCCTCATGGATTTTGGCAAGTGATCTCAATTCTCTTTTTGGTCATATTGCATACATAATATTTTATTTATTTTTCATAATTACAAAATTAACCACATCCACACAAAAATCATCCACTGGGGTCCACTCCCCTTTGGATTTATGTTCAAATGTCTCGTTTGAAAAGCATAGAACTTGGGGGTGTTACATATTCCCCCTCTAAAAATAAACACCGTCCTCGGTGTTGACCACTATCTACTAGTTGATTTTGAACATAATTATGAATGCTTTTCCATCATTTGAGCTTCTCTGTGCCATGTAGCGTTTTTAGCAGTAAAGTGCTCCACTGCACCTTTACCCGAGCTACTGTTCACTTCCGCCATTCCATTTCTTCTCGCTTTCATCCTTGAAGCGACTCTGGAAGGAAATTCCTCTTCTGGTTCCACCTGGACCACAATTCAAATCACTCATGTGAGAAGCATCGTGTATTATAACGTTTTCTTTCCAACAAGGAGACATGAAATATATCAGGAAATTTAATAAGCAATGTTAGGGCTAATGTATAAGCCATTAGTTTCCAGCAGAGTACTCTCATGCCCCCACTATATTTACTGATGCCTTATGCAGTTGGCTTTCTTCCTACTTCTTTACAAGAAGTCTGTATGGAAGATCCGTCATTCTGGTTTCTCTGTCCACAATCCATACCAATGTAATTAATATCAGGTACATATAATTGATAATTCACAATAGCATTCTGCATTTCAATAACTTACGACATTCAGTTATTAATCAAACCGTTCAGGTTCATAATAGTTTAGTGCACTTTTAGTACACTACTTATCCTTTCTTGTTTTTCAGGTGAGATTCCTTCCTCACGCAACTTGGTTCAGTTCAGCTTTTCTGGATTTTCCAGGTGATTTATCTTCACCTTTTTCCTCTTCGTTTCCAGAGTGCCCAATTTCCTGTTACACACTTGGCTACACAATTTTTTCAACTTTTTCATTAGTACTCATAATGAGAGAAAACAATTGTATCCTATGCATGGTTATGCTTACCCTTTCTCATTTTATAGTGGTACTTCTAGTATCTGTTCATTGTTTCTTTTGTTAGTTAATCAATTTAACTAGTAACAACTGGACTCATTAATAATCTCTACAATTCCATGCTTACCTCTCACATGGAATTGTATCCACTAGTTCAACACTTAAGTGAAAACAATTTTGGAGCTGATGGGTTTCCCCCACACCCAAGTCCAAAATACAACTCATCCTCTTTTCTCTCGGTTTGTAGCTGGATGATTATACATCATTTCTCTGTCATTGAATTTAAGACTCAAGAAATTTAACTTTAATAAAATTTGCACCAGCAAAAATTTTATAGTGAGAATTCATGTTTCCTTTTCTAGTGATAAATGTAATTTCTATAATTCATCACATTCACAATATCAATACTTGTTAATGCCAAAAATGATTTTGACACTGTTTCCCCTTTTTCAAAGATTCATCAGCTTAAAATGGAAAAGATTTCATAAATCATAAAAGTATTCCAACTTTTTCCTGAGTCATCGAAGAATTCCTTCTTTTCTATTGCATAAAAGCATTCTATTTTTTTTTCTAACAAAAGCAACCCATAAATCTTTCATGCTTTCTAACAAAAGCAACCCATAAATATACCAATTTTGAAAATATACTTTATTTCCATGAAAGAATATAAATTATTATAACTAAATAATTAGGAAGTCATTCTTCCACCATTACAAGAATATTCTTCCTTAAGTAAGTCATCAGGAAATTTTCAATTTATCCCTTCATTCGTTCCTGCCTAACTCCATGTAATGGTTCTACAATTACTAAACCAACCATTTAATTGTAATTAACACATGTACTTCAATCCTCTTTTCTTTTATGGCAGTATACCTGCCTTATTTATAGGATATAATTTCCACTTACTCATATACTACTTGCATCTCAAACATTGGGCAATATACCTCTCATGAGCATGTATATATATATCCACTAGGTTTGTATATATCATATATATTTCCAAACCTTATTGTATAAGTAACCATGATATATATATATATATGTATGATATATATATAGCCTTAACAATATTAATTTGATGAACATATGAATATATATATATATATATCCCTATATTTATATATATTCATATATAAGTTCAAGCCTTTTTTGAAAGTGTTACCATATATATACCAAATTTAAAATAATCTCTTTTATGGATTTTCTACTAGCAACTTTTCCAATTCTAGTTAATTTCCATAGGATAGATTTTCATTCTCAAAGTTTCCCCCATGCACTTATTGAATTCACTAAAGTGGAATCAAATTAAAGTGCCACTTTACCAATCCTATGCATATATATATATATATATATATATATATATATATATATATATTTCTATATAGGTATATATATATCCAATCTCATACCCATAGAAGTCTAAAATGCCTCTTTCTTAACTTCCACGTATATGTCATGGTTTTATCTATGCACATATATATATAATTATTCATATATATGTAGGCCTATACCATTGGACTACTAACACTTTTAAAGTGCGCTTTATACCACCTCCTCATATATATTAAGGTGTATATATTTATATATATCTACATGCATCGATATATAATATTCTCCCATAACACTTATAAAGTACAACTTTTATTCTACATCTTAGACGTTTGTATGCCGACATATATATAATTTGTGGTTGGAGAATATAATAACCGTTTTGGGTCTTTGCGTTCTATACGCTCGTCAATCCCTTTCATTAATTTAGGTTGACTTATCCATATCACTTCATTCATATAATCTACATATATATTGTCACATATATATATTATATTAATATTCAATATCCTACCCATCGAATATTCAATATTAATGTTCAGTATTATAGTAATACCTTTTATTTTTTTGAATTTCCCATATACTCCATACATATGCCTATGTATTCATATATACATAGAGTTAATATCCTTATATAGGTAGGTTTTTAGAGATCACTATATGGATCTACTTACCACATATGTTACTTGCCTATGTAGTGTATTGTTTTAATTTAAGTAGTACATGTATAGCACTTCTGGGTATACATAAAATATATGAACTTAGAATCCTTTGTATAACATATTTTGTATACCTAATCCTTGGTAATATTAACTCAAGGATCATTATTCTATACACATATATATCGTATCTACATATATCTTATATATATGACCAACCCTTTTACATCATTGGTTGGAGTTTTGCTCTTTTACAACTTTGGATAACTTACTTACCCCTACACGTAAGGATAATAGGTTATGTATATATACATCAATTCCCACAAATTTTTTTTTTTTCCCAACTCTCATAATCATCGACCAATAACCATATTGGGACATTTGAAAGAGATAAATATATGATTATTACAATCCTAATTCTTAAGTTGCGGTCCAATGAATGTGGTTCCATGCGTGTTATTTACGCCTGCTCCCCGCATGTACAATGCTGACCGCGACCTGTTCAGTTACTAATTTTCCGTTTGCCAAGTCTGTTGGCGTCCGACATCTAATGAATACTCTTTTACGCAACTTTAACACATTACAGCTGTTACTAACTGATTTCGGGTTTTTTTTTTTTTCTCAAACCCTATTTCACAATGTGCTGGTAGGGTATTTTCTAATAATCTTCCCTCTTATATATTCAACACCTATACATTTGAGTCCACCCATCGAACTCGACCATGTATCGTGCAGCCTTATACATACTCTTAGGTAGATTTTATAATCTTGAATCTATATCGATAAGTATATATATATTTCATGATATATATTTAACCCTTATATAGATTCGACCCTTATATATATATTCGACCCTTATATATATATAACACTTATATATATTCGAACCTATACCAAGAATCTTTTATATTATACATATACCCAAAGGTATACATATACCAATGGCCTACCTCTTCTCTAACACTTTTCCACATTATAAAATTAATACAACTACTTATCGAGTCCACTCACCGAATTCGATTAGGTCTATTACAGTTGTATACCTATACATATACATAGGTATATATAGCGCTTCCTTCTTAAACCGATATATTCAAACATATTTATTTCATGAATTATACACATAACCCTTATATGGAGTCACTATATATCTTTTGATCATTTTATAAACGACATTTCGATATATATATATATATGTAATACTTATATACATATATATATGCGACCCTTTTTAACGCCGAATTAATTGTATGCTCATAGAACCGGCACCATACTCATGATTTATTCTTTTGACTTTAGCGTTGAACTCGCCCACGTCGGCGCCACACTATTCCGCGTTTTCCTTCGACTGGTTACGTGCCACCTGGCTCAACCCTATATTAACCCTTTTAAATTTTTTTCCTTGTGTTATTATGCAACCGTAACAATACGTGGATATTTTCGTCATCATTTATATGATAGGAATTTGTTTCTACAATAATCGACTACGAATTCCCCGCAATGCGACGGCTAAGTTTCATTGCCGACATTTGGCCTTGGAAGTTTTCCGCCTTTGTTGATTAACTTCGTTTTTTCACGATGGTGCTATTTCTGATCACGCAGCCTTACACAAACCCTAACCCTACCGCTCGGAGAGTTTATTTTATTTTATTATTTTTCTGTCCAGTCTATTCGTCGTCGTGTCGAAGGTTCACAAATTGGTTCTTCCGCTTTACTCACGCTACTGTCTGTCATGCTCTCTGATCGCGATGCAGGTGAAATCTATTTTTGGGGATCTCAATTGGGGTTAAGTGTGCGAGCTCATTTTGAGTTCGGTTGATTTTCTTGTGCAGCGACAGCGCCTCACACTGCAGAGGAGGTACCCGATGCCGAAATTTGCAGGTTCCTGTCCCTGCACAGCAATACGTGTAGGATTGTATTCCTACTTAGCTCAGTACAGATTTTATACAGAGATCGTTGTGCGTACAGGTGGTTGGAGTATACAGCGCCGTCACTTGCCGACCCCAGCTCGTCCCTGTGGTTACGTCTAGCTATTAGCTACCTTTTTCTATTCGACTCAGTACGCTGCAAGTCTATCAACGCAGACTTAGTACCGGATGTGAATTTATTTTCCCACTTCCAGGTACCTAGTTGTCACTAAGCGAATTGGGAGTCAAATCAATCCTGGATTTGTATGTACGCATAGTGCAGGGGATTTAGGGTTTTTCATACCCTTACTTCACAGGAATTCCTCTAAGCGATTGCTTCTATATTTATTCAGCTCAGGGTTCCGTAAATCCCATTCCGGTTGAGCGATTTTCCCTTTTACTCCCATGCGTTCCACCGACCCCATTGTAAACTCATCCTCCATCGTTCTGTCGAAGGATTTCACTTTCTGAGCGTGATACAGCGTTCCCTTTGCGACCGGGTTGCTGTGTATTTACTACTAAAAATTTGTATTTTATTCAGTTCTCTATGTCTATGTTTTTGAATCTGTCGAAGAACTTTTACTGTCTGGTTTCTACATTAGTTAATCCACCCCTCTAACCAGAGATCTATACCTTTCGTTTAACTGTATTGGTTTTTATTAGACCTGGGTTGCATTGATACCCCACGCTAACTGGTGTATCACTGTATGGATGCGTATTCCTGATTGATGGTGTGGTTCGGTTGGGGTATGATCCACAGGACTCTGACATCCCGCTTTTAATTTTAGCAACTTATACTAGGGTCTTGCTATACTCTTTAGGACGAACGCCGAACGCGGCCAATGATAACTTCTTTCCATTTATGCTATCATCTTTTTGTTTTTCTGGGATTTAATGTTGTAAAGTTCTGTAATGAAATTAGAATGATCGCAGGTTCGGCACTTTCGAGTTCTACTGTCGTCCCTTGCGCCCAAGAGGTGGAGCGATCCTACCCACCTCCGCATCGGTTTCTCGTGTTAAAAGCCGACTGTGGTATTGCATGGCAATATATTGTTCTGTATTATTGAAACGAACTGCTCTCTCTGTTCAATTTGATAGCTGATAAATTATACGCCATGCGACCAATATGGACCCGCACGCAAATAATTATCGTTAATTTTGTACAGGTTATATTATGATTAACTCTGCATTACCGGGCCGCACCATACGCAGCCCACTACTAGTTTTGAGTTTTTCATCGTTTAAATCGTGCGCCCTACCGCCAATGCATTATAGTTTTCCTACCGAATAGTAGGATTTCCACTTTTAATTTTTCTGAATCATTATTTGATTATCTGAGTTCGATTAATAACCACTTAGTATGGTTTACACGTTTTGTATTTTTGTTTCTTTGAACCCATATATATATATATCCAGGTGTCTGTATGCATTATTTAAAAGCGCTTGTATATACCTATATACGCGTGGCATGCCATATCCACTCACCACGTACCCGTTACCGTCTATCCGTCCACCTTGGCACGGTTAACAATTAGAGGGTATGTAGATTAACCAACGCCGCATCTATACCCATATATATCTCACGCCTTCATCGCTATTGATTTCAGCGTTCATATGTTTTTATTTTATATGCACAAATATGATTTCCACTTTATTTTATCAATGCATATATATCTATATATATATATAGCCGAGATATGTCTTTCTTCTTTTTGCTTACACGCATCGTTGCCCTATATATATATATGTTATTGCGGTCATGTTGGTAATATGTCAATTTCAAATTTTTTTATACCTATTACTCCTTGGGCACATTTCATCTAAAATTTTCTAATGTTTAGTTCAAGGTTAGAAATGATGTCAAAATACAATTTACTTTGTAATTGCTCGGAATTTTTATATAACTCTTCTCTAGGATACCTTTACTTTGTGATTCGATAAGAGTCAACTACTTGTTCCAGAATACTTACTTGTAAATTTTTTTTTATTTTTTTTCCTGTTAAAATTTATCTACAAGTATTTAATGGAGTTTGACTATAGAGCATTACTTATAAACAAGTATTTGGCTATGTTACAGGTTTTGTAAGAGTAAGAATGTAATTAAATATGCAGCCTATGACCTGATGATTTGTATACTGCACATATAGGATAGAATTACTACCTTTTTTTTTCTAGCACTTATGATGATAGGTAGAATACTCATCTATGCAATCTACAAATGTTATAAATATTATCAGGCTCATAGATGCAGCCTAGATTTCAAGTATTTGGTTTCCACACTTTCTGCTTCATAGCATGCAGAGTCAGTACTACTATACTGTTTCTCTAACATACCCATAAGCATTAGAGATAGATTCCTGGAGATAATATGTACTCTAAGATATAGCCCTTATGAAAAATAGAGTTTCTTTTTAAGCTAGAAATGTCATCCTACCTACATACTCTAACATGTGTCTTATAACTTCAGGCCTGCTAATATATCTTTCCCCTTACCTGTAAGCATAAAATTTCACCATTGTAATTTTATAGGAAGTAAGTTAATATTCAGTATTTCTATGGAGACTAAGTACCTTCAGATTTAAACCATCTTGGGTTTAGAGTTTCTGGAGGTTTCTACTCCATAGCTAACGAGTCTACAACTAAACAAAATCTGAAAGGTGAGAGCCTGAAAATAGATTTTGTTACTTGTAGTACTAACATCAAATAATTTTCACAAAATTTATAACAGTTTTCTAGTTCTTTGTGAGCCCATATCTTGCCCAATTTTTGAATTAGGGCTCCGATACCATTTGTCACGTCTCCCAAACCCCCTATTTTTTTTTTTTTTTAAATGGGATTAATAATATCCATTATATGATTACTCCTCCTAAATTTCTAAACTCCTCTTCTATAAGAGGTTCATTTTACTCCGAATGAGATTCAACATGTCTCTCTTAAGGTCTATATTCGCCATGAGTATTTTGAGGATAGATTTAGTTGGTTGGAACTTAATGTTCAGGGGTACTGGTTTGTTAAGATCTTCTGTTTATACACACAGAAATTGAATACTCCTTTAAAAGATAGCCATCTGTATCTTTACATAGTTATTATATTGGCTACTCAATTGATCTATCATCTCAACCCTCATTATTACCATGTAATCATCTCTACACCCAGCCATTTCTCTCTACTGTCAATAGCTGTATTTGCAATTACATAATTTACTGAACCATTAATCCATCTAACAGGGCATACTGCAACTTAACATACAATTCATACATTCCATAATGCACTATAACTTTGCAATTTCATAATTTGCATAAAGGAATATAACATCAAAATTTTACAATTTGCATAAAGGAATATGACAGCACAATTTCATAAAACAGGGATACATTTAACACAGACTTACAGATATCTCCAAAGGTACGCATGCACTCTCTACCATGACCAGTCCTCCCAACCTTAGAATCCTCTTTATCTCCCGGGATTCACCCCCGAGCAGAGATCACCTCCCAGCACAGATCAACCACTAATCTGTCTAGGATCAGCTTATTTAAGCTCATACCCCAAAGCATGTTTCTAATTCTGCGTCCAGAATAGCAGGATGCTTTCTTTCCTGTTTATCCTAGGCTTCCCCTCTTGGGGTTCCTTAAAGCTGCTTTAAGCTTTTCCTCAGCTTTTCCAGCTTTTCTCACCTCTTCCCAACTACTCCTCTTCATTGGGGAAATTTAGATTTCTCCTTAAATCTAAATAAATTTATTTCAAGGATTTTTGAAAGCTTTTTGGGGATTTGTTGCCTTATCCATCCTCATGGATTTTGGCAAGTGATCTCAATTCTCTTTTTGGTCATATTGCATACATAATATTTTATTTATTTTTCATAATTACAAAATTAACCACATCCACACAAAAATCATCCACTGGGGTCCACTCCCCTTTGGATTTATGTTCAAATGTCTCATTTGAAAAGCATAGAACTTGGGGGTGTTACAAGAGTAATTAGATAATGCTACATATATGTTGTATATATTGTGCTTGTTATAATTGTATGTGCAGGTTCTAATTATATCAATCGGAGCTTCGATTGGAGATTACAAGCCAAGAGGTGAGTAAGACTTACAGAAGATTCCAAGTAAGCCACTTTCCATTCTTAAATTTTTCTTAGGGAAAATTTATATTATTTTCTTTCTATTTTTCTAGACCAGTGCACTAGGACTAGGGAAGATACTTCTATCCGTAGTTGTAAATTCCATATAACTCTCTATCTCTCTCTCTCTCTCTCTCTCTCTCTCTTACACACTGAGATTTTCATTGGAGCATTCTTGGAGCACATTGAATTTGGAGAAAGAAGACAAACGAAAGCAGGAAAGTGCGAGCGAACAACGGATTTAGTGGCTACATCTGGATTTATTTTTAGGTACCGAGTTGCATGTATGATTTAATTGGTAGTTTTTGCATGCATGGTGTATGTATGTGGTTATTTGGTCATGATCTATCATTGGAATGGAGGATTTACTGGATTGACATTGTTTTTTCCTAGCCTTTATACTTATAGGATACCCATGGTATTGTGGGTTTTCCCTTTTTTTTATGGTTGGTGCTCATGCTCATTATGGTTTTGGATTTGTAACACCCCTAGTTTTTATTCTTTTGCTAGTTAGACCTGGAACATAAGTCCAAAGGGGAGTGGAACCCAATGGATAATTATTTTGTGTATTTATTTGATTTTAATTATTAATGAAAAATAAATAAAATGGTTGTGTGCATTATGACCAAATGAGAAATTGAGATCACATGCCTAATCCATGAGGTATGGAAAAAGGTTAAGTCTTTCCCCAAAAGCTTTCAAAAAGCCTTGAAAGGAATTATTTCTAATATATATTTTTGAGGAAAAATCTAAAAAAATACCCCAATGATGAGAAAAGTAGTTGGGAAGAGGTGAAAAATTGGAAAAGCAGAAAGCAGCTTCAAAGTCCCTAAATAAGGGAAGCCTAGGCAAACAGGAATAAAAGCATCCTGAAATTCTGGATGTAGAATTGGAAACAGGCTTTGGGGAGAGTATAGCTTAAATAAGCTGCTCCAGAACAGATTGAGGTTCGTCTATTCTAGGAGAGGATCTCACCTCGAGGGTGAATTCTGGAGATAGACGAATTCTAAGGTTGGGTGGACAGATAATCTAAAGTTTTCTGTTATAATGTTGATTCAAAAAATTTACCTTGTATTGATATTGCAAGTACTTTATGTTTTCATAATGTGGATTTTACATTCCATACATTTAACAGAATATTTTAGAAGAAATAATCTCCCAAATACTGTAGTGTAGTAGGAATAGATATTGGGAAGTATCTATCAGAATCTCTAAACTCTTATGGGTTTAAATCCGAAGATAAATTTTAATCCTAGAGGTCATGATTAAATAATAACTGTAATCTAATTCTATAGTATTAAATGTTCTTAGTAGTGTCACACCTCCTATTTACACAAATTTTTTTTTTTTTTCCAAGCATTTCATGCTTTTAGCATCGGTTTACCATGAAATCCTAATTTTCTAAACATGATTCAATTCATCATAACACCATAACCCCAAGAAATCTTTATTAACTTCCTCTTTACTTGTTTTATGTTATTCTAACTCCAAGTATGGAGTGAATTTATATCATTTTATTTTCTATGAGGTCGCATATAGCACTTATAGTTAACCTTTACTTGGATGTCTATTAGCTCTTGGCCATCCGATCCTTTCTCATGCATTATATACGATGGGTTTAAGTTGGTTATGCCGACGAGCATTTCTGGACCCCTTTCAAATCTACATATCCTCGCTTTTCCCAATACGTATATGTATATCCCTTTGGTAGTGATTATAATTGAATGCAATGTACATACTATTATATGACTGGCTCTTCTTATGCGTTTGGCGGTTAGATGAGGTGGCATTCATAATTGTTTTCACATCTGCGTTGATATGATAGCATATCATTGTACATGAGATGATAGCATATGAAACTTGAATACGTTATCGATTTACACATAGAGTATGCAGTTCAACTCGATTTAAGGTTTTGTGTTCATTGTGACGAGATAAGTCTTCTCCACGTCAGATTTGATGATACTTATGGTTGCGTGGTATAGTTTATAATGGGTTCCATCCCATTCTCCCATTCACGTGGTAGATCCACGTCGATCTGGTAATACCATTCGAGCTTACTTGGCTTAAAATGGCGCTCTTTTGTATACGCACAGGATGCATGAAATTTATTTCGTATCTTGGCACCATTAATGTTATACGACTGGTTTAATTGCACTCGCCAACCCCTCGATCCGTGGCTTTTCTCTTATGATGTTGCCAAGTGGACGGTGGCGATCCTATCGTATTAGGTTTTCTGGGGTCTTTTGAATAATTATATAAACCTTTGATATTGTGTAGAGACAGTTTTCCGCGTTCATCATTTGTTTGTGTATCTCTTCACCTGCAAGGTCTTTTCTCTTCAGGGGGTTTACTTACCTCAGTTCACGAAGGAGATTTGTGGCTTACCTACTCCACTGCGACGCTACTCGGTAATCATTTATACCTTCGTTTTTTTTTTCATTTTATGATTAGAGATCAGGTTTGTCGCTCAGAACTTGCCATACTTCGTTTCTGAGGAAGTCTTCGAATGTTAATAAGATGAATGCGTTTCGTTTTGGAGATTTTGGTTATATCCTTTGTGCAAAATTTTCATTGTATTCCATTTTCGATTTATTGTCGACATTGCTCCTTTGTCGATTTCATTGACTGAGAACTAATTTATTTTGTTAATACTGTGTAGAGTCAAAATTTCATTGCTTCGACTCGCTTTAGGAGAACGACAACCATTCACTCGGATGTTGTGAGGTTCGATTTTCCTCGTATATGTACATATATGTTTATTTCCTTCTATTATTATCCTATAGAGTTTCAATTTAATCGATACTCTGTTTACAATTGTTGATTTCAGAGAGCTCGTAGGAACCGAGAATCCTGGTTCACAGGTAACGCCTCATTTTTATGAGCATTTTCTCCATTCGAACGTTTTTCTAGCAATGGCGCTATTAACTAATTTCTATTTTGACTTGGTTTTTCCACAGGTAACGCAGATTCATTCGTATGCCTTTGAAAGCAGTTATGAGCCCTTCCATTTCTATGGATGTTAACCTCGTCTTCGTTGGCGTTTCAGGTCGGTATGCCTGTGGAAACACTATCACCCTCTCGTTGCGTTGTTTCGTCTGATGTAGAATCATTTTTCTCTTATGATTTTACACAGTGTTCGTTGAAGAACGAGACTCTGTCAGAGTCAGATTGTTAATATGTTTCGTTCGTAGGTTGGCGCTCTTTTAAATTTTCTTTTATTGGGATAAGGGTTTCGGTTCTCAGACCCTAGCCTTATAGGCTCAGACTATTATAGCATGTATTGTGACTTTTGTATATATATACATTCACTTATTTTCTTATGTTGCCATAATTACAACGAAGCTACTGCTCAATTTTGTATGGATTTCCTCCCGCTTCCTCGCATGGAGTGATTCGTGCATACGATTTAACACAATGGAATTAATCCTCGTTTATTTTGCTTATCATAGCAGTGAATGTATATGATGTAATTCTCTGTAGAACTAATGTTGTTCAATGTGTACAAGACTCCTTAGTTATTTATGTTCTGCATGACTCTTCTAAGAGACTCTCAGGATTTCAGGGGAGTCAGATTTCATTTTAATTTTTTATTTTGATGTACCTGTACATTGGTTTCTGTAGCTAGATATTTCTAAACTTTTACTATCTCTAATTATCATGGGCTAACAGTCTCCCCCTACTCATGTTTAAACTGAAGTTACTTTACTAATATCTATCTATACATATACTTGCATGCATAGATTTGTGTGTCCATTCTCATCTATATATAAAATAAATATGTATGAAATACCAGGACTATATTATCATAGGCTTATATACTCTTCTTTTTTTCCATGTTATATATTGTATATTTCTCGTTGGATCTTCTTTTCATTTTCTTATAGCTATTCACATATCTTGCATACATAGCTCTCTGGTTCTAGGTATTTCTGTGGAACTGAGCATGTTTTGGGGAGTCATTCCCTTGCTACTTAATTTCTTGTTACAGAATTAAGGTTTTCTACTCTTCCATTTAATCTTGATTAAGGGAAATAGTAGTTATATTAACTGTTAATGTGTATAACTATTGAAAATATTATACCTCTTTGCTCTTTACTCGATAATTACTAAATAAATAAATTCTGCACTCTATGCATTTACTTTCTCACTGCTCCACCTTTCACAGAAACAGATTAAAATTACAATTTTGTACTTCGTGAGTTATTAGAAATCTCCTGCTTTTACCTTAATGATTTTTTTAGAGATTTTGGAGAAATTCTCTTTAATTTACCTACTCATGTTCCCAATTATGTGTTAATAGATCAGAAGAATTTACAGTAATTTATCTGTAGAGGATATGTATCTTCAGATTTAAACCAACCTTGGTTTAGACTTTCTGTTGGATTCTACTCTACAGAATTTTTCTCTACAACCATACAGAATTATAAGGGTGAATGCCTTATGATTAATTCTGTTAAATGTAGTACTAGTAAATCTAATACCCTATACATCAATTGTTATATGTAGCCAATTCATACCACAGTAAGAAAAAACACAATTTAACTTACAGACATACCACTCATGCAGTCGACCAACCTCCCAACCTTAGAGTCCTTCTGTCTCCCAGAACTCACCCCCGAGCTAAGATCACCTCCTAGAACAGACAAGCCACTAATCTGTTTAGAAGCAGCTTATTTAAGCTATTTTTCCCCAAAGCTTGTTTCTAATTCTGTGTCCAGAATATCAGGATGCTTTTCTTCATGTTTGCCTAGGCTTCCCATTTTTGGGATTATTTAAAGTTGTTTTTATGCTTTCCTAAGCTTTTCCAGCTTTTTACCTCTTCCCAACTACTTTCCTCCTCATTGGGGAAATTTATATTCTTCCTCAAAAATCTAAATTAGAATAATTTCTTTCAAGGATTTTTGAAAGATTATGGGGAATAGTTGCCTTATCCATCCTCATGGATTTAGCAAGTGATCTCATAAATCTCATTTTGGTCAATCTGCACACAATAATTTTATTCATTTCCTCAAATTAAATATTTAATTACATTCACAAAATACTTATCCTTTGGGGTCCACTCCCCTTAGGATTAAAGTTCAAATGTCTAGCTTTGAAATTCAAACACATAAATTGGGGGTGTTACATATTCCCCCTTTGAAAATAAACATCGTCATCGGTGTTGTTATTCAACTACTAGAGTTCATTTTTCAAACAAAAATGGATATCTTTCCATCATTTCAGCTTCATTTTCCCAGGTAGCTTCTTCAGCAGTAAAGTGCTTCCACTGCACCTTTACTCTTGCTACTATTCTATTTCTCAATTCAATTTCTTCCCACTCCAATATTTGAAGCGGTTCTGGCAGAAACTCCCCTTCTGGTTCCACCTGTACAACATTCCAATCAACTATGTGAGAAGCATCATGCACATATCTTTTTAATAACGAAACATGAAACACATCATGAACTCTAACATGGGGTGGTAAGGCCAGTTTGTAAGCCACTGGTCCCACCCTTTCTAATATTTCAAAAGGACCACAATATCTAGGAGCCAGTTTTGCACAACTTCTAGCATAAAGTGTGCTCTTTTTGGGTTTAATACGCAAGTACACATGCTCCCCTACTATAAATTCTCGATGCACTCTTTTCTTATAAGCATAGTTTTTCTGACGATCTTGTGCTGTCTTGATGTTTCTTTGTATCTGTTTGACAATTATTTCCATCTCTTGTAAAGCATCTGGTCCCAACATTAGTTTATCCTCTAGTTGGCTCCAGCTCAAAGGAGTACGACATTTCCTTCCATACAGTGCCTCAAACGGACTCATTTTAATGGAGGATTGGTAGCTGTTATTATAGGCAAATTCAGCTAAGTGAAAATAATCTTCCCACTTTGACAGTCTATCCATCACATACATTCTCAGCATGTCCTCCAAAATTTGATTAGTTCTTTCCGTTTGACCATATGTCTGAGGGTGGTAAGCAGTACTAAAATTCAATTTAGTACCCATCCCTCCAAACAGTCCCTTCCAAAAAGCTGCTGTAAACTTAGCATCTCGGTCAGAAATAATCACCTTCGGAACCCCGTGAAGTCTTACTACTTCCTTCAGAAACACATTTGCTACTTGAGCTGTCCCAAAGGTAGATTTCACTGGTATAAATTGTGCAGCTTTTGTTAAAGTGTCCACTACCACCATTACTGAATCATGTTGATGTTTGGTTTTGGGTAATCCTGTTATGAAATCCATGGAAACGGTGTCCCACTTCCATTCTGCAATCGGTAAAGGGTTTAAAAGACCCGCCAGATGCTGATGCTCAACTTTGACTAGTTAACATTCCATGCATCTACTTAAATATTCTACTACATCTCTCTTCATTCCTGGCCAGAATAACTTTTTTTTCAAGGTTGTTAACATTTTCTGATATCCTGGATGTCCTGCATATGGCTGTTTCTGATATTCATCCAAAATTTCTCTTTTTAAGGACTCCACATTGCAAATATACAATCTGTTCTTATAACAGATTAGCCCCTTTTTGTTTTGAGTGAAATCAGTTTTCTCCTTTTCCTGAATTTTTTCCAGGACTGTTTCATAATTTGGATCTTGGTTTGCTGCCTTTTCCACCAATTCTTCCACATCGATCTGCGCACTACTTCCAATGCTATTGATTTTTTGACAAGCATTTCTACTCAATGCATCAGCAATTTTATTTTCTTTCCCTCTGATATGTTTTATGTCCATGTCAAATTCACTTAGAAAAGACAGCCATTTGGCTTGTCTAGCATTCAAATCAGTTTGGGAAAAGAAATATTTGAGACTAATATGATCAGTCATCAACGTAAATTTCTTTCCAAGGAGATAGTGTCACCACATTTTCAAAGCATGGATAACAATAGCTAATTCTAAATCATAAGCACTATAATTATGTTCATGTATCGTCAATTTCCTAGATTCATATGCAATAACTGAATTCTCCTGCAAGAGAACTCCTCCCAACCCCTCTCTACAGGCATCTGTACATACGACAAATTCTTTGTCAGGATCTGCAATCTTCAGTATGGGGGCTGTAGTAAGTTTCAGTTTTAATTGGTCAAAACTGTTTTGTCATTTTTCAGTCCACTCAAATTTTACACCTTTCCTTTGTAATGACGTGATGGAATGTGTTATGGTATAAAACCTCTCCACCAATCTGCGATAATAGCCAGCCATCCCGATGAATGATCTCACTGTTGAAACATCCGTTGGGATAGGCCATTCTTTTATAGCCTTTATCTTCTCAGGGTCAACAGCAAGGCCTTGTTCATAAATAATATGACCCAAATATTGGATCTTATCTTTATAAAATTCACATTTGCTAAAGTTGGCATATAGCTGATTTTCTTTTAGAGTTTACAATACTATCCTCAAGTGTTCTTTATGTTGCTCCTCACTTTTTGAGTAGACTAAGATATCATCTATGAACACAAGGACAAATTTATCCAAGTACTTGTTTAACACACTGTTCATTAGGCACATAAATGTGGCAGAGGCATTTTTCAATCCAAAAGGTAGGACTACAAATTCATAGTGACCATACCTGGTTCGAAAGGTTGTTTTGCTGATGTCTTCTTCCTTGATTCTGAGCTGGTGATAACCAGTTCTTAAGTCAATCTTAGAAAAGACTGAAGCTCCTCTCACTTGATCAAAAAGATCATCAATTTGAGGCAAAGGGTATCTATTTTTAATGGTCAACTTGTTCAGTTGGCGATAATCAATTCACATCCGAAAAGTGCCATCTTTCTTTTTCACAAACAGCACTGGTGCTCCCCAAGGAGACACACTCGATCTGATATACCCTTTATCTAACAGTTCTTGCAATTGCAGTTTCAGTTCCATAAGTTTAGGGGGACTCATTCGATAGGGGGCTAGGGAAACAGGTACTGATCTCGGCACTAGATCGATTGAAAAATCAATCTCTCTTTTGGGGGGGAGATGAGGGATCTCATCTGGAAAAAATTCCTTAAATTCCCTTATTACTGGTAATACATCCAGCAGATTTTCTTCAGTTTTATGTTCCACTTCCTCCACATGGACTGCATAAACCTGATATCCTTTCCTGGCTATTCTTTTTAATTGCAGTGCTGATATTTGTCTTACAGAGATAGGTTTTGGACTTCCTTTGAGAATAAAAGGTTTCCCTTCCTCATCTACATAATGCAAAGTCTTATCCCAGCAATTCATCAGAGATTTCTTCTTTTCCAGCCAGTCCATTCCTATCAGTAGGTCATATGAACCTAAGGGCAGGATGTTCAAATTTACTTCTGTTTGGAAATCATTCAATTTGATTTCTGTTCGGGGCATTTTATGTGTTACCTTTCTCTTAGTTCTAGTGGCCAGCTGTACCAACCATGACTGCTGAAATTTTTCAGCTTTTAGGTTACATTTTTCTACAATCTTTGGACTAATGTAACTCAAAGAAGCACCCGGATCAATCAGAACAGTAACAGCTAGGTCAGAAATCTTACCCTCTATTTCCACCATGGTAGCTTGATGTTCTGCTTGTCGATTTTCCAAGGCTGCACTGATAGTTGATATATTTCTGGCTATGTCATTCAATGTTATGGCTTCCCGATCTCTCATAATCATCTGAATATTTCGATGAGGACAATCCTTCAAAAGATGGGGTTCTCCACAGCCCCAACATTTCAAGGGTTCCTTCATTCTGATTGTTCCTTCATTTTTACTGTCTCCATCTATTTGTTTAGAAGCCACTTGGGACTGAGTAGTTTGACTTTCTTTGGGTTTATTAAACTTTTTCCGCTGATGATATCTGCCAAAATTCTTCAAATAGGCTGGTTTCTGCTTCCTCCCTTTGAACTCATTCTTTTTTATCCAGCTTTTCCCTTGTTCAATTTTTCCTTTGAACTATTGGTAACATAATCGGGCTTTTCTAACAGCTTCGTCCATTGTTTTTGGGTTTTCAAACTCGATTTTCTCTTTGTATACAGTAGGCAAACAATTCAGAAACCTTTTTACTTTTTCCTTTTCTTCCCTTGTGTAGGGTACATATCTCAGCAGATTGGTAAACTTAGTAACAAACTCATCGATAATGAGCTGTCCCAGTCTAAGTTCATGGAATTCCTTTACTTTGTGATCATAGTAACGCTCATTCAAGTAGCGATTTTTGAACTTAACCTGGAAATCTTCCCAAGTAACTGTCTTTTCATCAATGGCATGCACCATTCTTGTCTCCTCCCACCACAAGGTATCCTTACCTTGTATCTGGTAGATAGTTAATCTGGCCTTCAGATTGCTTTCATATTCATAAACCTGGAAATACTTAATCATATTCAACAACCATGCTTCAGCATCTTCCTCCTTCTCCCCATCATAGGAGGGAGGTTTGATTTTCCAGAATTCCCCTTGTAATACCTTTTCTTCTTATTCTGATGCCTAATAGCATCTTCCTCATCAGACTCATCAGTTTTCCTCTTTCCGAAACCTTCGCCTTCCTGGCTGTTCCGCGAAGTTAATTCTCTGATGAGCTTTTCCTGCTCCTTACTGGCTAATGACAATCTGTCATTCTGGCTTTTTATCTCAGCCAATTCTTGTTGCAATTCCCGCAACATAGCCATCATCGACGCATTGGGATCTGGTGCATTTTCCTCATCACGCAGATCAACATAAATTCCGTCACCTTTTGCCATTTCAGCACCACTGTACACTACATAACACAGATCGGTGAAAAAAAAAAAAAAAAATTTCACAGAAATTATTTTATATAGTGAGCACAATGTCACCAGCCCAGTTTTATAACTTGGGCTCTGATACCATTTGTCACACCTCCTATTTACACAATTTTTTTTTTTTTTTTTTTCCAAGCATTTCATGCTTTTACCATCGGTTTACCATGAAATCCTAATTTTCTAAGCATGATTCAATTCATCATAACACCATAACCCCAAGAACTCTCTATTAACTTCCTCTTTACTTGTTTTATGTTATTCTAACTCCAAGTATGGAGTGAATTTATATCATTTTATTTTCTATGAGGTCGCATATAGCACTTATAGTTAACCTTTACTTGGATGTCTGTTAGCTCTTGGCCATCCGGTCCTTTCTCATGCATTATATACGATGGGTTTAAGTTGGTTATGCCGACGAGCATTTCTGGACCCCTTTCAAATCTACATATCCTCGCTTTTCCCAATACGTATATGTATATCACTTTGGTAGTGATTATAATTGAATGCAATGTACATACTATTATATAACTGGCTCTTCTTATGCATTTGGCGGTTAGATGAGGTGGCATTCATAATTGTTTTCACATCTGCGTTGATATGATAGCATATCATTGTACATGAGATTTCAGATCAAATTTTAATGTGAAACTTGAATACGTTATCGATTTACACGTAGAGTATGCAGTTCAACTCGATTTAAGGTTCTGTGTTCATTGCGATGGGATAAGTCTTCTCCACATCAGATTTGATGATACTTATGGTTGCGTGGTATAGTTTATACTGGGTTCCATCCCATTCTCCCATTCACGTGGTAGATCCACGTCGATCTGGCAATACCATTCGAGCTTACTCGGCTTAAAATGGCACTCTTCTGTATACGCACAGGACGCACGAAATTTATTTCGTATCTTGGCACCATTAATGTTATACGATTGGTTTAATTTCACTCGCCAACCCCTCGATCCATGGCTTTTCTCTTATGATGTTGCCAAGTGGACGGTGGCGATCCTGTCGTATTAGGTTTTCTGGGGTCTTTTGAATAATTATATAAACCTTTGATATTGTGTAGAGACAGTTTTCCGCGTTCATCATTTGTTTGTGTATCTCTTCACCTGCAAGGTCTTTTCTCTTCAGGGGGTTTACTTACCTCAGTTCACGAAGGAGATTTGTGGCTTACCTACTCCACTGCGACGCTACTCGGTAATCATTTATACCTTCGTTTTTTTTTTTCATTTTATGATTAGAGATCAGGTTTGTCGCTCAGAACTTGCCATACTTCGTTTCTGAGGAAGTCTTCGAATGTTAATAAGATGAATGCGTTTCGTTTTGGAGATTTTGGTTATATCCTTTGTGCAAAATTTTCATTGTATTCCATTTTCGATTTATTGTCGACATTGCTCCTTTGTCGATTTCATTGACTGAGAACTAATTTATTTTGTTAATACTGTGTAGAGTCAAAATTTCATTGCTTCGACTCGCTTTAGGAGAACGACAACCATTCACTCGGATGTTGTGAGGTTCGATTTTCCTCGTATATGTACATATATGTTTATTTCCTTCTATTATTATCCTATAGAGTTTCAATTTAATCGATACTCTGTTTACAATTGTTGATTTCAGAGAGCTCGTAGGAACCGAGAATCCTGGTTCACAGGTAACGCCTCATTTTTATGAGCATTTTCTCCATTCGAACGTTTTTCTAGCAATGGCGCTATTAACTAATTTCTATTTTGACTTGGTTTTTCCACAGGTAACGCAGATTCATTCGTATGCCTTTGAAAGCAGTTATGAGCCCTTCCATTTCTATGGATGTTAACCTCGTCTTCCTTGGTGTTTCAGGTCGGTATGCCTGTGGAAACACTATCACCCTCTCGTTGCGTTGTTTCGTCTGATGTAGAATCATTTCTCTCTTATGATTTTACACAGTGTTCGTTGAAGAACGAGACTCTGTCAGATTCAAATTGTTAATATGTTTCGTTCATAGGTTGGCGCTCTTTTAAATTTGTTTTTATTGGGATAAGGGTTTCGGTTCTCAGACCCTAGCCTTATAGGCTCAGACTATTATAGCATGTATTGTGAATTTTGTATATATATACATTCACTTATTTTCTGATGTTGCCATAATTACAACGAAGCTACCGCTCAATTTTGTATGGATTGTCTCCTGCTTCCTCGCATGGAGTGATTCGTGTATACGATTTAACACAATGGAATTAATCCTCATTTATTTTTCTTATCATAGCAGTGAATGTATATGATGTAATTCTCTGTAGAACTAATGTTGTTCAATGTGTACAAGACTCCTCAATTATTTATGTTCTGCATGACTCTTATAAGAGACTCTCAGGATTTCGGGGGTGTCAGATTTCATTTTAATTTTTTATTTTGATGTACCTGTACATTGGTTTCTGTAGCTAGGTATTTCTAATCTTGTACTATCTGTAATTATCATGGGCTAACAATCTCCCCCTACTCATGTTTAAACTGAAGTTACTTTACTAATATATGTCTATACATATACTTGCATGCATAGATTTGTGTGTCCATTCTCATCTATATATAAAATAAATATGTATGAAATACCAGGACTATATTATCGTAGGTTTCTATACTCTTCTTTTTTTCCATGTTATATATTGTATATTTCTTGTTGGATCTTCTTTTCATTTTCTTATAGCTATTCACATATCTTGCATACATATCTCTCTGGTTCTAGGTATTTCTGTGGAACTGAGCATGTTTTGGGGAGTCATTCCCTTGCTACTTAATTTCTTGTTACACCATTAAGGTTTTCTACTCTTCCATTTACTCTTGATTAAGGGAAATAGTAGTTATATTAACTGTTAATGTGTATAACTATTGAAAATATTATACCTCTCTACTCTTTACTCAATAATTACTAAATAAATAAATTCTGCACTCTATGCATTTACTTTCTCACTCCTCCACCTTTCACAAAAACAGATTAAAATTTCAATTTTGTACATCATGAGTTATTAGAAATCTCTCGCTTTTACCTTAATGATTTGTTTACAGATTTTGGAGAAATTCTCTTTAATTTACCTACTCATGTTCCCAATTATGTGTTAATAGATCAGAAGAATTTACAGTAATTTATCTGTAGAGGATATGTATCCTCAGATTTAAACCAACCTTGGTTTAGACTTTCTGTTGGATTCTACTCTACAGAATTTTTCTCTACAACCATACAGAATTATAAGGGTGAATGCCTTATGATTAATTCTGTTAAATGTAGTACAAGTAAATCTAATACCCTATACATCAATTGTTATATGTAGCCAATTCATATCACAGTAAGAAAAAACACAATTTAACTTAGAGACATACCACTCATGCAGTCAACCAACCTCCCAACCTTAGAGTCCTTCTGTCTCCCAGAACTCACCCCCGAGCTAAGATCACCTCCTAGAACAGACCAGCCACTAATCTGTTTAGAAGCAGCTTATTTAAGCTATTTTTCCCCAAAGCCTGTTTCTAATTCTGCGTCCAGAATATCAGGATGCTTTTCTTCCTGTTTGCCTAGGCTTCCCATTTTTGGGATTCTTTAAAGTTTTTTTATGCTTTCCTCAGCTTTTCCAACTTTTTACCTCTTCCCAACTACTTTCCTCCTCATTGGGGAAATTTAGATTCTTCCTCAAAAATCTAAATTAGAATAATTTCTTTCAAGGATTTTTGAAAGATTATGGGGAATAGTTGCCTTATCCATCCTCATGGATTTAGCAAGTGATCTTATAAATCTCATTTTGGTCAATCTGCACACAATCACTTTATTCATTTCCTCAAATTAAATATTTAATTACATTCACAAAATACTTATCCTTTGGGGTCCACTCCCCTTAGGACTAAAGTTCAAATGTCGAGTTTTGAAATTTAAACACATAAATTGGGGGTGTTACAAGTAGAAAATAAAAAATCTGCTGAAACTTTATTATGTTAGCTATTTTCAAACTCTACCTATAGCTGGATAATTCCATTTAAATGATAAAGAATGAAAGTGTTAGATACCAGTATAGTTATCATGAATTGAATGTAATATTTATCTATCTTACAGATGAAAGATAAATAGAAAAAATAGAATTGAAAATACTGCTGGTTAATATATTAAATAGAAATCTGAGTATAGTTATTTATCATATTTTTACTTTAGAAAGTAATGTAAATATGAATATAAATTCTTACTAGAATAAAGGAAAAACTGAAGGAATATTTGAGCCTGAAGAAATAAATGCATGAGAACAGTCATGATAAAATAGAATAGAAAATTTTTATTAGATATGGATACTATTATCTAAAGATGCTAAGAAAATTAGGTGAGATTATACACCTGGAAATTTTCGGTTCATTTTACTAAATTCAGCATAATGATAACCATGAAATAAAAAGGGTAGAACCATTATTATTAATGGATTTATTTACCATATTTCTTCTAAGTCCCTATAAGTTCTATTTAAAAAATTTATGGTAAGAGAGGATAAAATAAAATAAAATGAAAGTGATATCATAATTTTCTAATATTATCCTAAGTGACAAGGTGAATTAATTCAGTTGTAAATTAATTCTTAAGTAAACTCAGTATAGAGAAACATAAAATATGTATATAATTAAAATTAAAATAATAATGGTGACATAAAAGTTTACCAGTAACCTATATAAATTTCTGAATATGGAAGGATCTATAACAAGAGTCAAACCTCTACATTTCACAGCATAAATTTCATTAGCAGAAATTGTAATCCTTAAAATTCGATATGAAAAATAAAACGACCTGGAAAACTATGCATCATTTATATAGACATCTGTAGGAAGAATATATATATATATATATATATATATATCAGTTTTAAACATATGATATGAATATGACATTTTGGAAACTAATATAGAATGGAATTATAAACTAGAAGAAATAGTACTGATATTGAGAAATTGTAAGCCAATAAAAAGGCTATAATTATAACGTAAATCTACAGTCCATATATAGTATATTATGCTGGGAAATTTTAAAAAGTAAACCTATCTAATCTTCCTCAGAGTAGCCAAGAGGCTAAGAAGGCAACGCATGTCTTAATTTACAAAAACAATGTTTTATTCCTAGCTCCACTGTAACAGAGTAGTAATACTCAGTGAAGAGCGTATAAACCGACCTATATAGAGAGAATGGAGTCAAATTCCAAGAAGATAAATAGACCGAAAACTAGAGTATCACTTCTATAATGAAGGATAGAAGAGAGATGGAAATTTACCTGTGTCACACATAAGATAAACATGAAGTTAGTGTGAATGAAATAAAGTGAAAATAATTTCAATTCACTATATAATAAAACCAGATTGAAGTTACCAATTACCTATGAAAGTCCAAAAGAAAATCATGAGAAAGCTCGACTTCATTACAGAGTCAAAGTCGACTTCATTTTAGCGTTGAGGGATAGCAATTTCAAACCCTCTACAGCACGAAATAGGTAACCAACAGAATACCCATAATAAAACCACAAAGTGTGAAATAATAATCTTGGTTGAGCGAATCTATAGTAAAAACAAAAATGCGAATTGGGGTTTTACAGCTCCAAAATAAGATGAAAACAAAATACGTTATACCCAGACGAATCAGGGAAATCTCACCTGAGGGTTTTCTCTAAACAATAATAGCCATTAATGTGGAAAATATTTATTAAAATATGCCCTATACTCTATAGTGTCACGATCTACTGGAATCGTATGATTCAAGACGAAAGAATTGATGAAATTAAATGTGAAATACTAATGAGCGTTTTTTCATACATATCGAATTAATACACAGATACAAATCCATCCATAAGATCCAAGTTATCTGTACACTGGAAACCAAGGATTCAACGGGAAAATAAACGTTACGTGTAATAGTCATGTTAAAAAACTCTATTGTAAGGATAATTAAACCATGGAGTTAAGTCTGTTGTACAAACTGGCCGAATTGCCAACGCATGAATTGATATGAATCTTGGTAAAAGATAGCCATTAAATGCACTCAGATCGTAACCAATATTCGTTCCAAAGCAATTTCATATTGAAATAATTCGACGATATAATCGAATTTCTTTCACATTATTAATGGTGCATTCAATTAACCCAATACCTTATGATACTTGTATTGAAGGTTGATATATGTAGTGGATAAACATATGTGCAATGGTATTATTCATATGTATCATATATGTAGAGTATTATATATGCATAGGTCTGATGGGACCATATGTGAATAAATCAACGTTTCGATATCGTTAATAAAGTCACTAAGAAAATGGGTTCCATATTATTTAAATTAATAAAAGGGAAATTTAAATAATGTTTAAATTAGGGATAGGTAATGTATTATAGAATACATTAAAGAGTATGGTAAATCAACTGTGGAATGAAATTTGGAAATTCAATAGGTAGAATAATGCTAAAGTTTATCTTTTATAATTATTAGGTAAACATCTGTAAGAAAATACATATGTTGAAGGGCTTGGTTAATAGCCATAATGTTATGAAGTAGAAATAAATAAAAATAGAATATCAAAGTTATATCATCGAAAAGCGATGAAGTGGAAAATAAAAATAAAAAAATGAGGTATATTACAAATGGTTTCAGAGCCCAAGTTAGAAAAACTGGGCTGTTGTTGAACTCACTGTATAAATTAATATTTTTTTTTTGACAAAAAAAAATGTTACTGATGTTGTTCTGTTTTAGTGTACAAAGGTACTGAAACTGAAAAGTAAATGGCTGAAGGCGATGAGCTCTATGTTGATCTGGGTGGTAGGGATAATACACCAGATCCCAATGCTCCTTTAATGGCCATGTTGCACAGGTTTCAATGGGATATGGCCGAGCTAAGAAGCCAGAATGACAGGTTATCCTTAGCTAGTGAGGAGCAGGAAAAACTGATAAGAGAACTGAGTTCACGGAATAGCCAAGAAGGTGAAGGTTCCGAAAGGAGGAGGAAAGGTAAGTTCTCAGATGATTCTGATGAAGATGACACTACTAGGGATCAGTCTAAACAAAAGAAGGAATTACAGGGTGAATTTCGAAAAATTAAACCTCCCTCCTATGATGGAGAGAAGGAGGAAAATGTTGAGGCATGGATGTTGAATATGATTAAGTATTTTTAGGTCTACGAATATGAAATAAATCTGAGCGCCAGATTAGATATCTACCAATTTCAAGGTAAGGCTACCTTATGGTGGGAGGATACAAAAATGGTTCATGCCATTGATGAAAAAACAGTGACTTGGGAAGATTTCCAAGTCAAGTTTAAAAATCTTTATTTGAACGAACGCTATTATGATGATAAAGCAAGGGAGTTTGAGGAACTCATATTGGGACAACTCACCATATATGAGTTTGTCACCAAGTTTACAAATTTATTAAGATATGTTCCTTATATTCATGAAGATAAAGCAAAGGTGCAAAGGTTTTTGAACTGTTTGTCTACTGTGTACAAGGAGGAGATAGATTTCGATAATCCAAAATCCATGGATGAAGTGGTGGGGAAAGCTAGATTATGCAACCAGTAGTTTAAAGGAAAGAATGAACAAGGGAAAAGCTGGACAAATAAAGGTGAATTCAAAGGAAAGAAATAGAAACTAGCTTATTTGAAGAACTTTGATAGGGAACATCAGTGGAAGAGATTTAACAAACCTAAAGAAAGTCAAACTACTCAATCCCAAGTTGGGTCAAAGAAAATATATGGGGAAAATAACAAAGAAGGGGCAGTTAAAATGAGAAAGCCATTGAAGTGTTGGGGATGCGGAGAACCTCATCTGTTGAGGGAATGTCCACACATAAATATTCAAATGGTTCTGAGGCCTACAGAGGCTACTACTGTGAATGATGTAGCCATAAATATTCGCACTATTAGTGCAGCCTTGGAGAACCGACAAGCAGAACATCAGTCTACTATGGTCGAGATGGAAGGTAAAATCTCTGATCAATCCGTTACTATCTTAATTGATCTGGGTGCTTCTTTGAGTTATATTAGTCCACAAGTTGTAGAAAAATTTAAACTTAGAAAAGAAAAGTTTCAACAGCCTTGGTTGGTACAATTAGCTATGGGAACTAAATGCTAAGTAACTCATAAGCTACCTAAAACAACTATTAAATTGAATGAATATCAAACAGAAGTTGATTTAAACATTCTTCCCTTAGGTTCTTATGATTTATTGATAGGAATGGATTGGCTAGAAAAGAAAAAGACCATGCTGAATTGTTGGGACAAAACTCTGCACTACATAGATGATGAAGGAAAACCATTCATACTAAAAGGGAAACTGAAACTTATTTCTGTAAGGAAAATCTCCGCCCTTTAGCTAAAAAGAACAGCTACAAAAGGATATCAAGTATATGCTGTACATGTTGAAGAATTAGGACAGCAACCTGAAGAAAACCTGCTAAAAAATTTACCAATGGTAAGAGAATTTAAGGGATTTTTTCCAAATGAGATTCCTCATCTTCCCCCCAAAAGAGAGATTGATTTTTCAATTGATTTTGTGCCAGGAGCAACACCAGTTTCTAGAGCCCCATACCATATGAGCCCCCCTAAACTCATGGAGCTAAAAATGATATTAAAAGAATTGTTGGATAAAGGTTACATCAAACCGATGTATCTCCTTGGGGAACAGTGGTGTTCTTCGTGAAAAAAAATGATGGAACCTTCAGAATGTGCATTGACTATCGTCAACTGAATAAGTTGACAATCAAAAACAGGTATCCATTGCCCAAAATAGATGACCTTTTTGATCAAGTGAGAGGAACTTCAGTATTCTCTAAGATTGACTTGAGGACTGGTTATCACCAACTCAGAATTAAGGAGGAAGATATAAGTAAAACATCTTTTCAAACCAGGTATGGTCACTACGAATTTGTAGTCCTAAATTTTGGTTTGACAAATGCCCCTACCACTTTTATGTGCTTAATTAACAGTGTTTTGAACAAGTACTTAGATAAATTCGTACGAGTGTTCATAGTCGATATTCTATTCTATTCAGAAAGTGAGGCAGAACATAAGGAACACCTTAGAATTGTGTTACAGACTCTCAAAGAGAATCAGTTATATGCCAAGTTTAGCAAATGTGAATTTTATAAGGATAGAATTCAATATTTGACGCATATCATATCAGAACAAAGATTGGCTGTTGATCTTGAAAAGATAAAAGCAATAAGAGAGTGGCCTGTACATACTGAGGTAAATGACATGTGCATTGTTTATCTTAAATTTTGACTTTAAAAGTTTATGGTAGAGTTCACATCTAAAATTAATTAGAGGAAGCCTTTAGTTTGTGGGAGAAATAACACATGTACACAGTTTACCTTAAATTGGTTGTGTTTTATGGATATTATAGGAAGCCTTTAGTTTGTGGGAGAAATGACACATGTACGCAGTTTACCTTAAAGTGGTTGTGTTTTATGGATATTAAAATGAAGAAATTATATTTAGATCCATTACAGAGATTGACTGTAGGGGCATTTACTAGATATTCACCTTTCATAAAAAATGAGATCTAGAGGCTACCTGGCCCTTTACAAACTCTGCCTATAGAACTTGTAGAAGTAAACATTACCTATCCCAATTTTACCGTGTGAAGGGTGTAGAGGACCTCTGGAATCACTCAAGGTTGTATTATTAAACCTTTGTTTTAATGATCTTCAACCTTTGGTTGTAGATCCTTCAACCTTTGGTTGTACTTTGAAGGTCCTTGACCTTCATCCTTCAACTGGAGGTTGTAGATCCTTCAACTTTTGGTTGTCCTTCATCCTTAAACCTTTGGTTTAATGATCTTCAACTGTTGGTTGTAGATCCTTCAACCTTTGGTTGTTGTTATGGGTTCAACCTTTGGTTGGTTGTACTTTCAACCTTTGGTTGTTTCTCCTTAAACCTTTCAACCTTTGGTTTTACTTTGAAGGTCAAGGGACCTTCATCCTTCAACCTTTGGTTATTGATCCTTAAACCTTTGGTTTAATGCAAAGGTCCTTGACCTTACTCATTGATTATTCCTTCCTATGGTTGGTCCTTCAACCTTTGGTTGCTCTTCATCCTTAAACCTTTGTTTTAATGATCTTCAATCGTTGGTTGTAGATCCTTCAACCTTTGGTTGTCCTTCATCCTTAAACCTTTGGTTTAATGATATTCAACTGAAGGTTGTAGATCCTTTAGGATGGGTTCCACCCATTCCTTCCTATGGTTGATCCTTCAACCTTTGGTTTTCCTTCATCCTTAAACCTTTGGTTTAACGTTGGTTGTAGATCCTTTAGGATGGGTTCCACCCATTCCTTCCAATGGTTGATCCTTAATGGCCATATAAGGGCATTGGGTCCCATACATATGGTTATATGGCCTTATGAGGGCATGGGTTCCCATCAGTAATGGCCCTATAAGGGCATGGGGTCCCATAATATGGGTGATATGGCCTGATATGATTAATAATAATTAGATCATATCATCGCATTAATCAATTGCAAGGACCTTGAATGGCCCTATGAGGGCATAGGCTCCCATCAGTAATGGGAGGGCCTTCCATGACATGATGAAGGACCTTATAGACCCCCTTAAGGGGGATAGAGGCTTATTATCCTAATGGTTGGGTGGACCATAGGATATCTAAGTGTAGCTATAAGGAGGCAATAAGGCCTTCAATGATATGTTAATGGCCCCTCTTCTCCGCAGGGGTGTGCTACACAGATTTCACTTTCCTCCTAAGGGATGGGCCATTGAGACCAGTGAGCTAACTTGAGGGCATCGTCGAATGTTAAAATGATGGTGACTTCCTGAGGGGCATATCCTACTGGATAGTTGACCTAACTTGAGGGGTGGAATCAATATTATTTTGCCTGAGAGGGCCATAGAGGACCGTTTAAGGCACATTGGAGGCATTTATGGCAATGTTACCTCCTGAGGGAATCACTGGAATGGGCTCTACAAGATATTAAGGTAAATATATATATATATTAAGTGTTTCAATAGAAGTGTAATAATAATTTCAAAAAAAAATATTCTACTTCCTTCAATCACTATTTACATATCATCAGTGATTTACATATCATCATAAAGTACCACTTCCTCACACAACAAGTCTTTGAAAAAATAATGAAGATGGAATACATACCCACAACGCCTCTTGTTAGAGAAGCATTTGAATATGTGAGAAACAAATTAGGAATAGTTCTTGTAAATTATCTTGTTAGAGAACCATTTGAACATGTGAGAAACAAATTAGGGATAGTTATTGTAAATTATTGTCACTTATTTGACTTCAAAAAAAGAGCCTATGAAATTGAGTGCAATATCTATGTGGTAGAGTACACAATATCTAAGGGGGAGAATACAATATATTTGACTTCAAAAGAAGAGCCTATTAAATTGAGTGCAATATCTATGTGGGAGAGTACACAATATCTAAGGGGGAGAATAGATATAAGGAAGGAATAAAAAGAGTAACAAAAAGCATATGATTGTGTCAATAATTTGAAGTAGTCAAGAAAGATAACAAAGGACCATAAAAATTGAGTGCAATATCTATATGATATCTATATTCAATCAAGTGTCAATAATTTGAAGTAAAGAAAGATAACAAAGGACCATCAAAATTGAGTGCAATATCTATATGATTGTGTCAATAATTTGATAATTTGAAGTAGTCAAGAAAGATAACAAAAGACCATCAAAATTGAGTGCAATATCTATGTGGGAGAGTACACAATATCTAAGGAGGAGAATACAATATAAGGAAGGAATAAAAAGAGTAACAAGAAGCATATGATTGTGTCAATAATTTGAAGTAGTCAAGAAAGATAACAAAGGACCATCATCAAATTCAAATTAAAAGATCAAGTAGTCTTCTTCATGAAGAAGAAGCATTAACTAGGTTCATCATTTAAAGGGTTCATTTTTTAATGAAAAAATTTATGAATAATATGGAATGAATCATTGTACATTATGATAAATCTTGTGTTTAAATGACATTTTATCTATGAATAAAAAAGAAAATGGGATCATCTCTTCATATATATATGTGTGTGTAAGAGAGAAATAAAAAGCAAAGGTAATTCCACCAAGCCTAAAGGAGCATGTCCTAATACATTAAATTATGTCCTAATACATTAAATTATGTTTGTTTTCTAGAAGCATTAATCATGAAGAGTCATGAGATCCACATTTCAACCATACTATTTTCAAGTTAAAGGAGCATGTCCTAATACATTATTATGTTTGGTTTCTAGAAGCATTAATCATGAATTTTCTTTGAGATCCACATTTCCATCATACTATTTTCAAGTTCACAATTCCATCATGCTATTTGCAAGTTCTATATGAAGATATGTAGTCTAATAACTAATTAGCAAGTTGTGATGTCCTAATACATTATTATGTTTGGTTTCCATTATACTATTTGCAAGTTCTATATGAAGATATGTAGTCTAATAACTATACAGTCTAGCCCATATAACATATAACAGCCTTTGACAGTATGAGCAAAGATTGAAAAAACAGAGAGGCCTCCCAACAGAGTTCCACCTGTTCATCAAGGTAAGAAACATAATATCGGAAGTGAAACAATGACACCACTAAACATATGTGAATTTAGATATTAAATTGAAATTTATTGCAAATGACATGTGCATGGTTTATCTTAAAGTTTTACTTAAAAATTTTATGGTAGAATTCACATCTAAAATTAATGGGAAGAGGCCTTTAGTTTGTGGGAGAAATGACGTGCATGTAAATAGTTTTCCTTAAAGTGGTTGTGTTTTATGGATATTAAAATGAAGAACTTCTATTTAGATTTATTCTAGAGATTGACTGTAGGGGAATTTACTAGATATGTCACCTTCCATAAAAGATGAGATCCAGAGGCTACCTGGCCCTTTACAGACTATGCCTATAAAACTTATAAGAAATTTGCATTGACAAATTTACTTGTGAGAAATTTACGTTGACAACATATAGAGATTCAACTAGGCTTGTGAAAAGTACAAGTGGACAATGTATAATTCTACTTAAAAGAGTCTTTGGTTTAATGGTTAAGCAAGAAAGAGTCATTACTTTCTCTATCTAGAGTAGAAGTAGAATACATAGTAGTTACTTCTTTTTGAGTGTTTTGGATGAAATGGGATCTACAAGATATTAAGGTAAATTTCTTTTGGAGTGAGTAGAAGTGGAATGTACATAGTAGTTACTTCTTTTTGAGTGTTTTGGATGAAATGGGCTCTACAAGATATTAAGGTAAATCTCTTTTTGAGTGTTTTGGATGAAATAGGCTCTATAAGATATGAAGGTAAGGTAAATTTCATTTTGAGTGTTTTGGATGAAATGGGCTCTACAAGATATTAAGGTAAGGTAAATTTCTTTGAGTGTTTTGGATGAAATGGGCTCTACCAGATATTAAGGTAAATCTATATATCTATTAAGTGTTTCAATAGAAGTGTATGAATAATTTCAAAAATAAAATATTCTACTTCCTTCAACCACTATTTACATATCATCATAAACTACCACTTCCTCACAGAACAAGTCTTTGAGAAAATAGTGAAGATGGAATACATACCCACAAAGCGTCTTGTTAGCGAAGCATTTGAATATATATGTGAGAAACAAATTAGGAATATTTCTTGTAAATTATCTTGTTAAAGAGACATTTTAACATGTGAGAAACAAATTAGGGATAGTTCTTGTAAATTATTGTCACTTATTTTACTTCAAAAAAATAGCCTATGAAATTGATTGCAATATCTATGTGGGAGAGTACACAATATCTAAGGGGGAGAATACAATATATTTGACTTCAAAAGAAGAGCCTATGAAATTGAGTGCAATATCTATGTAGGAGAGTACATAATATATAAGGGGCAGAATAGATACAATGAAGGAATAAAAAGAGTAACAAAAAGCATATGATGGTGTCAATAATTTGAAGTAATGAAGAAAGATAACAAAGGACCATCAAAATTGAGTGCAATATCTATATGATAGAGTGTCAATAATTTGAAGTAGTCAAGAAAGATAACAAAGGACCATCAAAATTTAGTGCAATATCTATATGATATCTATATGATCAAGTGTAAATAATTTGAAGTACATAAATATAACAAAGGACCATCAAAATTGAGTGCAATATCTATATGATTGTGTCAATAATTTGATAATTTGAAGTATTCAAGAAAGATAACAAAGGACCATCAAAATTGAGTGCAATATCTATGTGGGAGAGTACACAATATCTAAGGGGGAGAATAAAATATAAGGAAGGAATAAAAAGAGTAACAAGAAGCATATGATTGTGTAAATTATTTGAAGTAGTCAAGAAAGATAACAAACGACCATCATCAAATTAAAATCGAAAGATCAAGTAGTCTTCTTCATGAAGAATAAGCATTAACTAGGTTGATCATTTAAAGGGTTCATTTTTTAATGAAAAAATTTATGAATAATACGGAATGAATCATTATACATTATGATAAATCTTGTATTTAAATGAAATTTGATCTATGAATAAAAAAGAAAATGGGATCATCTCTTCATATATATATATGTGTGTGTGTGTGTGTGTGTGTGTGTAGGAGAGAAATAAAAAGCAAAGGTAATTCCACCAAGCCTAAAGGAGCATGTCCTAATACATTAAATTATGTCCTAATACATTAAATTATGTTTTGTTTCTAGAAGCATTAATCATGAAAAGTCATGCGATCCAAACTTCGACAATACTATTTGCAAGTTAAAGGAGCATGTATTAATACATTATTATGTTTGGTTTCTAGAAGAATTTATCATGAAGAGTCATGAGATCCACATTTCCATCATACTATTTGCAAGTTTACATTTCTATCATGCTATTTGCAAGTTCTATATGAAGATATGTAGTCTAATAACTAATTAGCAAGTTGTGATGTCGTAATACATTATTATGTTTGGTTTCCATCATACTATTTTCAAGTTCTATATGAAGATATGTTGTCTAATAAATATACATTCTAGCCCATATAACATATAATAGCCTTTGACAGTATGAGAAAAGAGTGATAAAACAGAGAGGCCTCCCAACAGAGTTCCACCTGTTCATCAAGGTAAGCAACATAATATCGGAAGTGAAACAGTGAAACCACTAAACATATGTGAATTTAGAATGATTTCAACTCCTTTTTCAAAGCAGAAAAAACCCTATTTCATATATTGATAACAGTTCATATAAAAAATCCTCTTGATAGACCCATAACAGGTTATCAAGTATAAAAGATCAGATTATGTCTCATACAGAAATACATTACAACATTATAAAAGACAATATGTATTCACATATAAAATACAATATGTAGTCACATTACAGAAATACATTATAGCAGTACAAAAGACAATATTTAGGACCACATTACAAAAGATCAGATTCTGTCTCATACATAAATACATCACAACAGTATAAAAGACAATATGTAGTCACATTACAGCAGTAGATCATTCTAGTTCAATCATTCCAGCATTGAGGAATCAAGAGAAGGCTCAGTAACGGCATAAGCTTAATAGTGGTGGTAAAATTCCATGCATAAGGCGAGAATCAGCTAGAGTGAATGAAATTGATGGATCCAAGGGAATAGTAACAACTGCAACAACTCAATGCATATCATACTACCAGAAATTCAACATACACCTTACAACAAAAGGTAATGAAATTTAAAGCATAAAAAGAGTGCACAGCAGTCCAGTGAGGCTTCTGCTAGCAAGGTGGCAGCCACCAAGTGGTAGAGAACTGGAAGAGGAGACAGATAAGTAGTTGTTCCTTGGAACTTGTGATTCAATAGAGGTCAAAAAGTGGTTATTTTTTGAACAATGCCCTCAAATATGTGGGACTGACTTAGGCATCCAACGTAAATTCATGAGAGAAAGGGTGTCGTGTAGTACTTACGAGGCCTATCAAGTTATCACTTATTGTTGGGGTTATAATGGGTCCTGCCATCTTAGTTTGGTTATTCATGCTCTACATCTCCCATATCCATAATTGTATAAAATCTAGTCTTATTCCCCTAGCCTTCCTCATGTAGGAAAGCACTTGAGAAAGCAAGTCATCAGGCAATATCAAAGCATTAGCCATGGGCTTCAGACAACACGTTCACCAGCTAAATTTACTAGCTCTAAAGATGAAAAGAATGAGTTTTTTATAAGAAATACCCAACCTTTATGGACAATGAAATGCTCTCCTGAAGCTATTTCATTTCATTGATTACCTAAGCAGTAAAGAAGATCCCTGAATCCACTAAATGGGGTCTAGCACTTTCAACTTTCCTTCCTCATGTAGGCAAGCACTCGAGAAAGAAAGTCATAAGGAAATATGAAAGCATTAGTCATAGGCTTCAGACAACACATTCACAAGCTGGATTTAGCAGCTCTAAATATGAAAAGAATGAGTGTTTTACAAGTAGCACCCAACCTTTATGGACAACGAGATGCTCTCTTGAAGCTATTTCATTTCATTGATTACCTAAGCAGTAAAGAAGATCCCTGAATCCACTAAATGGGGTCTGGCACTTTCAAATTTCCTTTCTCTTTCCATAGTGCAGAACATAGAAAACCATTTATATAGGATCTATATATAAGATACTACATTTCTACGTAGCAGAGCACCAACTATAGTAATGGGGTTAATGGGTGAGGTCTAAACCTCTTAAATGAATTTTATATCACTAAGGTAGTTAAGAAAGAATATCCTAAGGATAATTTACCATCAACAAGTCCACCCACCATAAAGCAAATAATCAAAGCTACAGGGAAGATCCTCCGAGGTAAAATCAAGAATAGGAGAGCAGGAATGGGAGTTACCTGGTAGTTCGCTCGCTTGCAGTCGCCGAAGATAATCACCAACAGAGCAGAAGAAAGAAGCACTAGACCAACAGCAGCACCGCAACAAATCACCGAACATAACATAAATAGAAAATCGCGTGAAGAAATAGTGAAACATAGACACGGGAAACAAATGAACTTCGTGGGCGATATATTTATAAGAAGTAGTTCGGCCGAATTATTTTAAGAGTAAAAGTTCGGCCGAACTTTTAATTCCGCCAAAATTTTGTTGCAGGTTTTCCCATCTTCGGCAAAAATTCTTTTTGCCCACGCCATCAGTGTGTTGTCAATATAAACAGAAGAACTAGTTTGGCTGAACTTTATAAGAAGTTTGGTCGAACTATTGCCGAAAAAAAAATTCCACCCTCGATTCTCACAAAAGTGTAACCTAGCTTCACATATCCACCCTCTAGTAAAGTTGGATTTGAGCCACAATCTAGGCCATATTATCTGTTCAAGAGAGCCTTTTCATCAGTGAATGTCCAAACAAGGAAATAACTAATGGACCAAAATTGCTTCCTTGACTGTGATTCTGCAATTGTTCAACTTTTCAAGTTCTCAAAATTTCTAGAGATGATTTGTTTTTGAATGAAAATTTCCACATTCAAATGAAAATTAAAAATATTTTAAAACTTAAGAAAATTATCATGATCTTCACATATTCCATGAAAATTCCTTACCTTCTAGAAGTGTGTTTTTTAAAACAACCATACATATATAGCGTTCCATAAATTAGGTTATTTCGAAAGATGGTTTGTGTTCTCATGTCATTCCTAATAGAACCACCCCAAATTTATAAATTTGAGACTTCTCTAGTGCCTCTATGATGTAATATCTTCCCAATAGCACCACCACCAAGCTATACATGTGATACTTCTCTAGTGCCTCTATAATTTAATACCCATCATAACTCATTTGTTGATCAACAGTCATGCCAATGATCATTATTGTTATCTATGAATGTGGTCATCACCAATATTCAAGGAAATGATATATTGGTGGTTCATTGGGAGGTAGACTTCAACCCGTAATAGAGGCCTCTGGATTTTGGATCATTAATTTTTTTTCTTATATATTTAAAAATAGAGATCGTTTAGCCAATTAAAAACACTTTTGTATCTAACTCCAAGACCAAAAAATAATTTACTAGTTAATCATTAGAATTTTAGTACCTTCATAAGCCTTTAAAGGAATTTAAAAATTTTCAACCATACCCATCAAAGAACATATGTTAAAACTTATTTTTGACATTAGTTCATGTCTGGCATGTGTGTGGGAAAAGAATTTTCAATGTGTATTGTTAAGGATTTAAGGAGTGTGACTTATGAAAGTTATGAGAGAAACCCTCCAGGACCATTTTCCAGGATGCATGGAAGCTATAACAAAAGGTTGTATGCTATGAATTTTACACCCACGCTCTCCTCAATTTCCTTATGCGTGTCATCATGGAAGACGCCAGGAATCAAAGCCTAGCCATTCTAAAAAACACCTATGAAAAAAACCTGTGAAAATTACCATAGGGTTGTTATAATAAATGCATATATATAGAAACGTGGAGGAAAAAAAATGGAAAGTGTGAATAGACCTATGTCAATTTTTAATACGCTTTGGACAAAAGATGAAATCCTCCAGAGCAAACTCTATTTAAAATAAAAAATGTTTTTGGTTTAATTAATTTGGTGGCTAGAATATATAAGAGCATATCCCAAAATGAGAGGAAGGGAACATCTAAGAGAAAGAGGTCAAAATTTGATGGTATGAAAATGTATTGAATGAAAATTTAATAATTTATTTCAAAATAGTGTTGTACTACAATTTACAATTTAGTATTTCTTTCTCAAGTTCGAAATTACGCTTTAGAAAAAATTGTATACAAAATTATAACTTGCATTCGTCAATGTTAAACTAATAATGTGTAAGATGCGAATTGAATCTCATAGTTTTTCTTTGTAAGGAACTAATAAACTTAGATTTCTACACATTTTGTTGGAATTAATGGAGAAATATAATGTTTTCTATATTAATGTATTTGGTTGCTTGTTAAGATTGAGATCTTCTACTTAGGTACAAGATCCTATCATTTAGGGAGTGGTTGAATCAACCAAGCTAATCTATGAGTTTATATGTACGTAGTTCTTCTGAATGAATGGAGTGCATTGTGTGGAGTGCTTGGTCACTCTCCAGGTACCTCACCTCGAGAGTCACTTAATTAATAGAATATCAGTTTTTGAGGAATTTCGGGCTTGGGTAGTATTTGTGAGTCAAGAGAATATTCTACCAAACAATATAGTTTTATTAATGACCAGAAATATGTTGAGCCACAATCTGCTCAACACATTTCTATAATTCAAGAGCTACTAATGGTTCATGAAGAAGGGCATAAACACTTGAATTATGAACCTATTGCTCAAGATCTAGATGATAACGATAATGAGGGGAATACAAAACTAAGAGCAGAACAAAGACAAAGGAAACAAAGATGCCTTCAATGGAATTAATTATTCTTATCAAAGTCAATCGTCATCTCAATTTTTTCCATCTCAAAGCTTCAAGTAAGCTTGCACTGTAAGCTTGCACTCCTAGGAGCTTTATCTATCACCAATGATTCTTTATATGTTAAATAAAAACCATATCAAGTGACCTACGTTAAGCCAACAAAGGAAAAATATGACTTTGGGTGAATTTCTCCATTAAGGGGGAGTGTTGGAATTAATGGAGAAATCTAGTGTTTTATATATTTAGGTATTTGGTTGTTTGTTAATATTGAGATATTCAATCCACCAAGCTAATGTGTGTTAGGTGCTTAGGCATTCTCCAGATGACAGCTCTTTTTTTATCCCATATTCTATCTATCCTTGGAATTTTATCACATTCATGCTGGGAAGTAAACTGTTTTTTTATTTTTTATTTTATATGGTTTTTTTTCAAAATTTAAGAATAAAAAATAAATCCACAATATCTAAAAATCATGCATGAATTTCCTAATAGTATCAGGAAATTATGGGATAAAATGTGAAGCAAATATCTAATATTTGAAAACTTGTTTTTAAATAATATTAAAAAAATTATTCAAAGTTAATCATGATTGGTTAATGTTAAATGGATTTCTAGAATGCTTCCTTGGTAGGCACTAATAAGACCAATGTCCATCATGTGACAAATGTAGTCACGTCATTAAATATGGAATCTAGATCATAACAAATACCATTGTATTCATTGTGCGATCTCTAAGTCAAACTTGATTTTTTTCCTTAAAGAAATTATAAATAGTTTAAATAGTTATGTAAACAGATTATGAACTAATAACAATTAATGTATGATTGGAAAGATACTCTGTGTAGTCCACTATTAAATTAATGTATTTATTACATATCAAATGTATTACAACTTGTTTATCATGTTGAACTTTGAATTTCTTGTGTTTCGTATCACTTTACACTTATACTATACTTATAATACTCAATATTAATATACATTTTTCCTCCTATGTTCATTTATATTATATTTCAATGACTAATATATTCATAATAGTCATATCATAACTTTTATTAATAAAAATTATTAAAATAAAATCAATAATACGTGTATATTCCATAATTTATTAAATGTTCTATAGGTTGGTAGTGTGGAATTTGTTTTGGAAATGAGAATAGGTGTAAGATCCAGACAATATAAGAGAAAGTGTTTTTCATATTCAACCTCTTTATTACCACATAAGTGATAGATTTTTTCGTCCCATGGTGTTTTTGGAATAGAAAAACCCCTGATTTCACTACGAATCTCATGGAAATTAGTTATTATCTTTGCAATGTACATTTTCTTCTTAGTACTAGTCAAGGCAAAAAGGATAATTTAGGTTAGGAATGGTAGCATTGATGACCTTCTTATAATACCTTGGCTTCATTTTTCCCTCTAGCTCCTTATCATCCCATAATTTATCTTTAACTTTGGAGGTAATAGTATTTTTAATATTATCCCTATTCCCCAAGATGATCCTCTCCTGTATCCCCCAATGGTTGAGCAAAGACTGGGCATCCTTATTCCATCTATGTTTGAGTGAGAGATGGGTGTTTTGGCTAGATTTGAAATAATTTTTGTGAAAAATATTGGTTTCTATGTTCTAAATTGGCTTCTTCTTATACATCAAATATATCAACATAGTCATGCTTTTAATGGGATAGATGCTAGTTTCAATTGAGAGGATGGGATGGGGAATATGTCCTTTAATCTCGAGTTGTAGGTTATAAATTTAGTTTGAATCATCTTAATATTCCTCCATCACTCTCTGGATATACTGCAACCCCAAACATCAGATCCATATAAAATAATAGGGGTGAAAAGAGTCTCAAAGAGGAACAATTTTGTACTCCAAATCTAGATATCGACTGATTTACAACTCTTTTCAATATCATAATAAGATTTCCATCCTCCAATAATCCTTTTCTCAATGGTGGAATCTGAATATTTTCCTCTAATCCACCTCACCAAAGCTCCAAAGATCCAATAGGCCTGCTACCTTGCCCTATTACACTTCATTTGTTATTTTTGCAGTTGATCTACTTAAGTTTTTTTAATCCATTTCCCAATGGCCTTGCTTGAAGTTTCAACCAAATATTTAAAAAAACCCAAATCATAACTTAAGAACTAGCCTAATACCTTGATCAACAAATCTAAATCATAAGCAAATATCCCTCTCTGAATCTAAAAGGGATATATTCCTGTTTCCAATGTGGTTTTTGGTCTACCTCTAGGTTTCTTTTACAATATTAAGAAATTACAGAGTGATAACATGCCTTAGACTACTAGATTTCATAAATAATATTGAGATGTTCTTGAGATTGGTTTTAGTAATTACATTATGGAAGAAATAATATGCATCTACAATGTATATCAAAAGAATAAAGGTACATTATAGAATGCATGTTGGGTCATAAGAGAGGAATGATGTCATTATGCTAGGGATATAAATATAAAGGGGTATAAAAATGTTAATGAAAAAATGGATACATTAAATATCTCGTGTAAGTAGGTTATTTTCTAATTGGGAAGGTGTACTGTCGGGTTTGTGTATTGGTAGGGGGTTAAATAAAGTATTTTTTAGAGGTATTTTCCAATGTGGAGTGAAATTAAGGCTATGGTTTAGTATGGCACAAACACATGTGCTATGTCAGAGGTTCATTGAGTGAAGCCCCAGTGCATGTAACCATGCTTATAACCAACATATAACCAAAATAATAACAAGGATAAAACAACCATCAAAGCCACATAATAAAAACTATATTTACTCATAAAATACAAGAGGAAAAGAGATCTTATTAACATATGAAAATCCAATCAAATCAAATACTTCCACATACCACTTGAACATAGATTGGGCTGAACCAAATCTCTCTTTCAGCCAATCACCCTTGCACTGTAATCCAAGCATGAATGTCGGATATCATGGGATAACCAAAAAAAAAAAAAAACTAGGGATTCTAGATGCAAAACCACCATAACCCTCAACGAGTGATTCCACCTCACAATTGGAGATCACTAACCATCACCAGATTGGTCTCTAGCCAAGCTTTCCAGGGATCCAGAGCATTTGTTCCAACCTGGCTCTAGGACTAGTAATTCAACCCATAGTTTTCGTATGGATCCAAAGAATTTTTCCATCCAAGGGTCCAAAGCATTTTTCCAACCAAGGATTCGAGGACTAGTAACTCAACCCAAGTTGTTCTATGGATTGTAGAGTGTTTTTCCAACCAAGGCTCCAAGAACTAATAACTCAATCCACAACCATAATGAACATCAACACCAACCATAAAAAAACAGGAAAACCCACAATACCATGGCTATCCTATAAATATAAAGGCTAGGAAAAAACAATGTTAGTCTAGAAAATCCTCCATTCCAATGATAGATCATAACCAAATAACCGCATACATACACCATGCATGTCAAAACTACCAGTTAAATCACACATGCAACTTGGTACCTAAAAAGAAATCCAGACGTAGCCACTAATTCCGTTGTTCCCTCGCACTTTCTGGCTTTCATTTGTCTTCTTTCTCCAAATCCAATGTGCTCCAAGAATGCTCCAATAAAAATCTCAGTGTGCAAGAGAGAGAGAGAGAGAGAGAGAGAGAGAGAGAGAGAGAGAAGGAGAGAGAGTTGTATGGAATTTACAACTCCGGATAGAATTATCTTCTCTAGTCCTAGTGCACTGGTCTATAACAATAGAAAGAAAATAATATAAATTTTCCCTTAGAGAAATTGAAGAATGGAAAGCGGCTTACCTTTAACCTTCTGTAAGTCTTACTCACCTCTTGGCTTGTAATCTCCAATTGAAGCTCTGATTGATATAATTAGAAGCTATATATACAATCATAACAAGAACAACATATACAACATCTATGTAGCATTATCTAATTACTCTATTAAATAAAATAAAAAAACCATTGAAACATATGAATGTAAACATAACATAAAACATATAGGAAAACATTATATTATTTTTATTAATATGAATAGGAGAGAGTTTACAACCAATAAAAATAACTGATATTTAGAGATCTCCCAAAGTTGAATTATCCTTCCTTCTCATAAAGCACACCTCAACGTCACCCTGATGCATGAGGATGATGACTCTATTAGATTCAAGGTAGGAACATGAGGGAATGATCAGTCCCCAAAATCCAAACCTGAAGTTTTAGATGGTTGTGAATCTATAAGAGAGTATGGTAGTTTAGGAATTCTTATCCATTTACCAATATAGGCTTGAGATCCAATAGTGATGGCCTGAAGATGATATCAAGGGATAAGATGTTAAATCTCCAAGTGCAGGTTCACAGTTATTATCCAAGGTAAATGGTTGAAAAACTCCTAGAAGCTTCTCGAAGAGGAAACTTCAGGGATTTTTTTTGCCTGAATTTCTAGAATGAGTGCACCCTTAACAAGGGATAATTTGTTGCCGATCAATTTTGGTGTAGGGTGGAGCAACTTGTTGGTAAATGCAAGTCCCTAAAGTGCCAGGGTGCGTTGGGCCTTAAAAGTATTTGATTTGAAGTAGTCAAACCCAAAAAGTCAGGGATTTGGAAGAGTGATTCTTAGGGATTTGTGTAGCGATGATGACAATGTGTTTACAGATTTTGATTGATCCATTTTGTAGGCCTATTAAGCAAATGGAAAAAAATGGCCTATAACGGATTTCCCCCTAAAGTGCAAGATCAGAAACAGTGGTTGATGATTGAAGTGTTTTACCTTGTGACAACTTTAGAGAAAGAAAAACTAGTTGAGATCATCATTTGTTACAATACATTCATCATGATATATTTTCTAAGGGAGGTATACCCATGGTCAACACATAAGCTAACATTACATGTACAATGATAACCAATCATGTCCACTGATGATAAAGTGTGGATCCATGATTTGATGATTGTATCATCATAGTCATCATGCTTTGTAATCTTTCATTAATCTGAAAAGCGTAGCCCTGATAGATGGGACAAGATTCAGTGTCTTATATCTCGTTCAATCAATCATCCAATGTATTAGTCTAACCATGTGAATAATGGAGCTAAAGTCAAACATAAAAGAGACCATCTCATTACCGGTCAATGTTGTGGGTTGTTAATAGATGCGAGAAAAACAACCAATGATGTTAATGTCTCTCATGGTAAAATAATACATTCCATATGGCGTGAATGAAAGAGTTTAAGTCGAAAACCACACATAATCTGTCGGTCGAAGGCTAATGATGTAAATCTGTCACTGAGAGCGAGGAAAATTTCCATTAATGTATGAAATCCCCAAGGTATTGAATGAAGAGTTTCTATGTCAACTTCTTGGATCATGAGTTTATGTCAATGGGAAGTGAGCCACACAAGAGGGCCTTGATATATCCCCCATCAAGAGGCACTTAGAATCTGCCAACAAGTGGAAGTAATTTAAATGAAAATATTCTTGAGTATGCAGTTGTGTTGTAACAACCCTACAAACCCTTGATCATTACAATAGTTTAAAGAAGTTAGTATTAATTACAATTGAATGTAGTTGATCATTATATTTCTAAATATTCAAATGGCCTCAAAAAATTCATGTTTTGAGAAAATGCATGTTTTCAATTTCTTTCTTCCCCCTCTCTTTGTAACTAAATTTCAAAAGAAAAATGGTTAAGAATGATGTGTTTGTTTCTCTTGTTGAAGTTTATTATTGTAAGAATTTGTATACTTTATTCACTCCCCATATTTGCATTTTTCGTGAAAGTTTTTCCCTTTTCATAAGTTTCCATTCCTTGTTAAAAATGTTACAGTCTATTTGATTCATGGACCAAACTTAATTTCTTGGCACTATATAAATGGAAATGACAAAAGTTTTGAAATAACCTCTATTCATAAGTACCATATTGTTCAATAAAATTATTTGGTGCATTTTTTCTTTTTTCTTTTTTAATGTGTAGAGAAACTTTTGATTTAAAGCTACTACGGTTGGAGCCACAAATAAAAGTAATTCTTTTCATGCTTAGTGGAATATTGAAATTCCCTTTTTTGGGGGTTATAAATTGTTTGAAATCATATTGCAAACAAAATAAGGGTTTAAATAACTATAATCTAAACCTTCAGTATTGTGGTTTTTTTCTCTCTTTTATTTGGTTATATTTCCTAGTAAATTTTACTTTAAATGTAGTCGATATTGGTAAAAAACACAAAATAAAATTATGAAATATGCGTGAATCAAGTGCTTTGGGAGTTTTTGATGACACTAAATTGATTTATGCACTCAAAAATAAGATTTCGCCAAATTTTAATAAAAAAACCTAAACATAAACAATTAAACTATAGTCATTAGATTCAAGCCACAAATATTACATTAACTGCGATGAGAAGTGCATTATGTAGCTCATATAATAACTAAGTGTGATTCCATCCTGATCCACATAAAGATGACATGTCTCCTTTCAAAAAATAAAAAAAATAGCTAGTAAAAAAACATACTAAAACTTAGTGTATAACTTGAGAAATTTGATCTCCCACTCCATGATAAATACAAAGTTAAATAAAAATAGTCTAGAAAAATACAAAAATGAAATTATTCTAACAAATTGAAATTATTCACAATTTTTCAGGCATTCCATGTGAACAGCCTTCGAGCCCAGACATTTTCCAGCCTTCTATATAAATAGTTGGTAGGCGAAAAGTTATCATAATGTTAATGTTGTGTACTCATTTCTCATCCATCGGTAGTTGAAAGGTGATTTTCATGGGCACTTTCTTCTGCTGCGTAGTGTGTGGGGGTAAGGGGCACTTCCAACTGACAAACTTCCGGATACCTTAAATAAATAAATAAGGGATGTCGAATTTGTATGTTCAACAATTTATCAGCAATCGGTGATTGATAAGTGATTTTCACGGCAAATTTTCTTAGGCAAGGATATCGTTCGTGGTCAAAGCTCTTAATGGAAAGGAAATTGAACAACTCTTTAATTTGGAGGCGAGTTTCAATTTTTAAAATTAAGGAGGGACAGTTTTTACCTTTGGATTTAAAAATAATAGTATTTTTAATTAATAAAAAAAAATTGGTAGGTAGGTTAGTTAGAATTGTTAGGCTAATTGTTAGGCTAATTAAGTATTTTGAGTTTTAAATTATTTTATATATATATTTTTTTGGGTCATATTTCCTTGTTTAAAATGGGTTTCTCAAAGTATAAATTGATTCAAATTTTGAAACTTTTTGGGTAATATAATTTTTGAAAGTTTATAAATTAAATTTAGGATTCCAAAAAAATTCTATTAAATTTTAGACAAATTTGATTTAAAAATATATTAAAAAAAATTCCAAAACTTAAATTACAACTTTATAAATATGATTGAAATAGTAATTCTTAACACTTCAAATTTATTTCTAACCTAATGACGAATTAAATAAATCAATTGGGAAGGATGCTGGTTCTAGGGTTTTCGGTTACCTTGCGTCACTGCTGATTGATCCTCTCACAGCGCGTCTGCATTTTTCTACAGAGCTTGTAGACCGACCTGGCACTTCTTCTGACACTCCTCAGATGATCCCCCCCTTTTGAGGGGCGGGAATCCCCCCCCTCCTCCCAATACTGTCAATACTGCTACTACAGATTTACAGGGAAGCTCAGGACAAAATCGGTCGGCCAACTCTGACCATGTCCCCACTACAAACAAAACTGATAATGCAAGCACAGGCAATGAGGCCCAAAAGGTCATTTGCACATATCAGGATGCCTCTGCGACTCTACCAAAGGCCTTCTCAGCCACATTCATCCCAAAAGCAGCAGAGCGTGTCAAAATCGACCTCCCCAGTGATCGCATAAATGGACATATTCAATATATGAAGGATCATGCCCTCATCGGTAAGTTCATTGGACTATGGCCAACCAAAAGAGCATTGCAAGGTTGGATCATCTCCAAATGCAAGCCCAAGGGACAAGTGACTCTGCATCTTGGCCCCAAAGGATTCTTCACAGCTATCTTCAACTGCCTAGAGGACAAGAATCACATCTTTGAAGGAGAGCCATACTTTTTCAACTTTGCATGCCTGTACCTACGAGACTGGATAGAAATATTCAATCCAGACAAGGAGGACTTCAACTGGGCACTGGTTTAGATCTGTATGTACTCATTACCTCTAGAATATTGGGATGAGGAAATCTTAAGAGACATAGGTAATGGATTGGGAGAGTTTATAAAGGTTGCAGAGGAAACGAAACTCATACGATACACCTCCTACACTAGGATCTGTGTTTGCATGCACCTATCCAAGGCTCTCATGGACTTGGTAAGTCTTTTTCATGATGATTTTGAATGGGTTCAAACCATAGACTATGAGCATGTTCCCTTCCGCTGGAGAAAATTTCATGAGCACGGTCATTTATACCGTGATTTTCCTTTGAACCAACAGTCCAAACCTACCTCCCCGAAGAAAGGAATAGATGATGAAGGCTTCACCAAAGTTACCAGTCGAAAGAATCACTCCAAGAAAACCTTTGTCATCTCCACCACTCCCAACAAACCTGAAACGAGCAATAGCTTTGAGGTTTTAGCCACTCAAGACACCCCTGCCGATCCTCAAGCTCAACCCTCTGCCTCAGATCCGCTCCCAAAAACCCCCACCTCTCCTCTCAAGCCCAAGCCTTCTGAATCTTCCAAAATAGGCTCACTTTCCTCTTCCTCCACTGTCGTCATAGACAAAACTTTTGTCCTCAAGGATTCGCAAATGGAGATTGACAGCACCCTGGCTCTCATCCCCCATAAAAATACAGATAAAGCAGAAATGAACGTGCTGACTCACATGGATGAAGAACCAGAGAGTATAGATCTGGGGGATCTGGACATTCTAGCCTTGGAAGCAGCCTGTCACCAAAGAGAATACATCAAAATACCTCCACAAAAAATTGATAGTCTGGGAGTGGTTCTTTTGAGAGCACAACAAAGAAAGTCTCTAGGAACTTAGAAGGGAATTCTATGGGATGGAAAGAAAATAATGAAAGAAAAAAAGAAACGAGGGCGTAAAACAGACTTGCAAAGGACCATTATTGTTGGAGAAATGCTTGCGGAATCCGGTCGGTTTCCCAAGCTGACCAAGTTCTACAAGGTGCTACCCCATAGTTTCTCATGAAGCTTATCTCATGGAATGTGAGAGGGCTCAATAGCCCCTCAAAACACAGAATGCTCAAAAATATGATTCAGCAAGTTAAACCATCGATTGTTTATCTTCAGGAAATGAAATGCAATAGCAAGGCTTTAAAACACATTTTGGCCAAGTCCTGGGTGGGTTGCCGCTCTATATCAGTGGACGCCTCGGGAGCCTCAGGGGGGCTAGCAATTATCTGGAATCCTCAGGTTATTTCTCTCTATTACTTTCATGCTTCACATTACTTTATACAAACAACATTCCATTTAGTGGGATCCAACATTCATGGCCACCTCACGAATGTTTATTTCCTACAAGAAATCCCAAAAAAAATGGATCTTCTAGACACTCTAATAGATCTAAACTCCTCTAGGAATTCCCCCCTATGGATCTATGGGGGAGACTTCAACATGATTACTGCCTTGGAGGAAAAAACTGGGGGCCGAACTCGGTTGTAGACAGATAGCATTGGCTTCAAACAATTCATAAAAAGCAACCTTCTCATGGATCTTCAGACCTCTAATGGAATGCACAATTGGACCAACAAGCGAAGAGGAACACAACACATCGCCTCTCATCTTGATTGCTTCCTTATGTCTGATAATGCAATTCATCTTGGTGGAGACTTTCATACTTCCATCCTACCTCTAGCTGGGTCGGATCACTGGCCAATCCTACTGCAATGGTCTTGACCTGGCTCTCGATGCAACAAACCATTCCGATTTGAATAATTTTGGTTCAATCACTGGGATTTCAAAGAAGCTGTCGTCAATACTTGGAACTCATACACTCCTCCAGAAGGCTCCAAGATGTATCAGTTCCCACAAAAGCTTCCACATCTTAAGAATTCTCTCAAAACATGGAATCGCACTAAGTTCGGCAATATCTTTGCCCACTAGAAATAGTTAGAGCAACAAAGGAGTACATTGCAACAACGCATCATTTCTGAAGGCAGAACAGATGAGTATGACCATCAAGAAATTGATCTCCTCTCCAAAATAGAAGAGCGTAGACAACAAGAGGAGACTCTATGGTGTCAGAAATCCAGAGTCATATGGCTACAAGATGGGGAGAAAAACACAATTTTTTTTCACAAATCCACTATCCAAAGACGAATGCACAACAATATAGCTTTCCTCAACAATAATCAAGGTGATCGTCTAGAGATCCATGAAGACATTGAAAACGAACTCATAGAGTATTTTCAAAACATTCTTTGAGAACTTGAGGGAAATAGAAATCAAGCCATTCAATCCATCACGCAACATATTCCAAAAATCATTACTGATGACCACAATGTCATGCTTCTCTAGCCTGTCACTCTCCATGAAGTGGAGCAGGCTATGGCCCAGCTCAAAGACGGCAAAGCACCTGGACCTGATAGCTTCAAGGCCAATTTCTTTCACTCTTTTTGGGAGCAGATTAAATTGGAGGTATGGGCTCTAGTGGAAGAATCTCGTGCCATGCGCTGGATCCTCCCATCTCTCAACATGACCTTCCTGGCTCTTATTCCAAAGGAGGAGAATTCCAGCACAACAGACAAATACAGGCCCATTGCTCTCTGCAACATCATCTACAAACTAATATCCAAAGTCATAGTGAACCGGCTCAAACCCCTTCTACCCCTTCTTATTTCACCAGAGCAAACTGGTTATGTGGAAGGACGCCAGATCCTGGATGGAATCATCCTCTCACATGAAGTGATCCACTCACTAAAGCACCTCAAGAAAGCAGGCATGCTCCTCAAGCTTGATCTATCTAAAGCATTTGATAAGCTAAGTTGGAACTACATTAATCAAATGCTCCTAGCCTTTGGATTCAGTGCCACCTGGACACGATGGATTATGAACCTCATTTCTACCCCTAGTTTTTCCATCCTTCTCAATGGCTCTCCCTCTCAACCGTTTCATTTCTCGTGTGGTATCCGACAGGGTGATCCCCTGTCTCCTTTTCTATTTGTCCTCATGGCAGAAGGCCTCAGCTAACTCATTCATCATGCTGTCTCTACCAATACCATTAAAGGCATTTCTCTGCATAACATACCCCCCACCACTCACAAACAATTCATTGATGACAAAATGTTATTTGGCCATCCATCAGTCCAAGAAGCCCTTGCCTTCAAAACCTTGCTCGACACCTTCTCAGATGCCCCCGGTACCACATTCAACGCCAACAAATCCCAAATCTTCTTCTTCAACACTCCCATCCTCACTCAATGAAAAATTGCAAGGATCATGGGCTTCTCTATAGCTATTCTTCCCTCTAAGTATCTTGGGGCACCCCTCGTTGATTCGGCTATCAAGCACACCACTTGGAGAACTCTCCTCGACAAGCTGGAAGCTAGAATATCCTCATGGATGTACCGATCGCTCAACATTGCCAACAGACTTATCCTAATCAAATCTTTTCTTCAAGCCATGCCATTATATCTCTTTTCAATCTTGGCAGCACCAAAGTGGGTATTAAAACATATCCGTAATTTACAAAGAAAATTTCTCTGGGGATCCATGGGCCTCAACAAAAAATGGGCACTTGTTAAATGGAATGAGGTCTACCTCCCTAAATCAGCAAGAGGGCTAGGATTGAGAGATCGACAGCACAGCAACATCACCATGGGTGCTCGCATTTGGTAGAATTGGATCTCAAAGCCACACACGCTTTGGGCACGACTATGGCAGGCTAAATATGTTCCAGGCAGACCTTAGGAGGATCTTATTTGTATCAACACGGAAACCCCTGGATCGCTGATATGCAATGCTGCAAAACATCACAGTGCTTTCATCCAAGCCCATATCTTTTGGGAGATTCATTTGGGAGCCAAAGCTAGATTATGGGAATACTCCTGGAAAAAATTACCCAAACTAAGCACACTGTTCCACAAGCCAAACTAGCAAACAATACTTCAGCACAAAGACCTAAATCAGGTTAATCGGTTCTAGCACCAACATCCCATACATGGCTTTCAACAATGAAAGCCAGCAGGAACTTGGCAAGACAACTGGCAGGAGGAGACATATGCTGAGATCGACCAGGAGCTCAGCCTAAGGAGAATGAAAGTGTCAGACCAGGCAGAAAAATTGAGATGGGGATATACACCCAGAGGTAATTTCACCAGAAAAGAATCCTGCCAACTGCTCTTTTTCCCTGTGCAGAATCAGAAGGATCGCCTTTGGGATCAAGTCTGGCAACCCGGAATCTGGCCTAAGATTTCCACATTCCTCTAGCTTCTTAGCAAAAAAATACTTCTCACCTCGGACAATCTTTTGAAACAAGGCTTCATTGGCCCTTCAAGATTCCCCAACTGTAATTCTCACTTTGAGACCATCTCGCACCTCCTGGACACCTATCCTTTGGCAGAACAAGTTTGGGGGCAATTTTCCATTTTCACAAGAAGAACAGGAAGACGTATTGGAGACACCATCAATACTATCAGGAGTTGACCCTCGCAGCCTTTCCAAAGCCTTCTGCTCAACCCTATCTGGGACCTTATCCTAGGCTTCATCTATTGGACCATTTGGAAGGAATGCAACAAAAGGATCTTCAAAAATGAGGGCACGCTTGCTGAGATCCTTTGGTCCAATATTAAACGCAATTTTCAAGAAACCTTAGCTCTCTGTCACTAGCAGGACTCAGATTTTCCTTCCACACCTTCTGAATGACTCATTCTAGAAAGTTGGAACCTTAATGTCAAGCATTCAGCACTGGAAAAGCCGAATTCCTTCATCATTCCTGATTCTCCTCTTTCATGGTCTCCCCCTACTGCTCACACCTTCAAAATGAACTTTGATGGTGCAGCTGAAGGAAATCCTGGCTTAGCTGGTTATGGTGGCATCTTCCGAAATGTTGAAGGCACTACTCCTCACATCTACTTTGGCTCTCTCAGACGAGATTCAAACAATTTGGCAAAGCTTGAAGGTCTTTGGTAGGGGCTTTTCATTGTAGAAAAATAAAACTTCTTCCCTCTCGTGGTTGAAAGGGATTCTCAGATTCTTATAGAGGCAACAATTCGAATCCAAACAGGCACTACAGTAGATAAAGTGGCATCGAGCTGGCAACTTCTGAGCAGAATGGAACAAATTGAAAGTTGGCTTAAAGTCCCCAGAGCCATCACCTTCAAGAACATTAAGCGCACTGCTAATAAGGTAGCTGATCGACTTGCTAACAAAGGAGCTGATCAACATCTTCCCTTCTTCACGGGTCCTCTGAACAGTTCTGATGATTTTCAACTCATTCAAGACTGCACTCTCATGGTGCACCAGTATCTACACCCCCCGGATGCGGGTGATTAATTGCATTGGTACTTGGTTGAGATTTTGGGTCAGCGCGTGGATACTCCTTCTCGCCACCCGAACTCATGCGAAGCTCCTCATAAATATGCCCACCGTCATTCGCAGAGTGGCATTAATGCTGCATAGAAGCCTATACCAGCCTACGTCCATAACAAGCATGGCCTCCTCTGGAAGTTTCACTCATGCTTTGCCTCCCCTTGTGTTCTAGCTGCTCCTCTTCTGTTGCGGAGCCGAGTTCTCGAACAAGCACTGGGAGACGCTCCTCCATCGTGTGCTGCATCAATTTAGGTCATGGCCTTCATTTTTTGCAGAGCTCCCTCTGCAACCTGTGGCTCAGCTCGCCCACCGTGAATTCCCCTGCTCTACGTGAAAGCCCTCCTTTGATCTCTGCCCCTTCCACCGTCAATGCCCTCTCTGTCCCCAATCATTCTGCTAGTCGCCCCCATCATTTCGCATAGGGAAACATGTCGCACCTTCGACAGCGCATGAGATGTCGGAGAGGTAGTAGCCATGGTCATCTCTCTCACCAGCCCTCCACTTCCACTTCTGACTCTTCATCTCCCTCTTCTGATAACTTCATCAGTCATTATCCAGACACCAGAAGTGGTCATGATCGTGGACGTGGGTGTGGGTCTTCTCATTTTGATATGGGATCACCCCTTATTTTTGCCTCTCCAATTATTATCCCCGCGCATCTCCACATTGCCCATCTTCACTTCCCCTGTTCTCTGAACCAGCCTACCATCCTAGCCACCATTACCATCGAGCTCAAGGAGGAGCCCCCAGGCTTGGAAGCTGAGCAAACTGGTGCTGGGTTGGAGAAAAGGGCTCGCGACCAGCATTTCACTCCATAAGGTGTCGGCCTGAAGAGAAAAGCTCCACAAGGTGTCGACTGCAGTGACTCTCAGGACATTGGCCATGAAGACAACCGGACGACGTCAAGCGAGGTGGCTCCAGCGTCAAAGTCAAACAGCGGGCAGAGGAAGAGGACTTGTATGCCTATGGCTGTCAAATTGTTGAGGAACCCCTCTCAATCTCTCATGGCATCTAATCTAGTCGGAACTTGCAGTTTTTTTCCTCACAGTCTTTGGGCTGGGTACACTTCTAAGCTCCTCATGACTACTTGTTTTTAGTTTCAGTTTTTTTGTTAATCTGTTCCAAGGCTAGTTTCTCCTGCATGGGCGGCAAGTTGCAGTCTGTTTTGAATGGGTCAACAGGACAGTTTTAGTTTGTCTGGATGGTTGGGTAAAGTTTTTTAAGTCTTTTTGCAGTGTTAGGATGTCGCAAACATGGGCAAGCTCTGCTGAGGCCAGTGCCTCTCTGTAACTTTTTTGTATTATAATAAATTAGTCAATTTCAGAAAGAAAAAAAAATTAAATAAATCAAATTTTATAATTTTACATTTTATAATTTTTAAAAATAAATAATAAATAATTATATTAAAAAATATTAAAAAATTTAGATATAAAAATTATGAAGCAATAAATATATTTTATGTGAAAATATTTAAATATTATTAATTAAATGCCCCATACTCTCACATATACAGCACTTAATGCCATCTAACGCACTAATTAATACTAATTTTCGCTTAAATTTAAATTATGATCTCCACTCTCCTTTTCTTGGTTGGTGGAGAGAGACTACAAATTTAATACAATGGTTTGGTGGTTGCTTCGACTTGATATCGTATATACCAACCTCCTTGTCAGGAGCTTTCTATGCGAACCCTTAATTGAATGGTGACTTTAATAGCGAAACTTTCCCCTATTTTCATAAATATCTGCGATTTAGTTCAGTATGAGACTCAATAGGGATGTTTCATGGCCTCTCATTGATCCATTTCAACTATTTAAGCTCTCTACACCCATGCCTTTCCATCCATGTCCACCGAAGCTCTCTACACCGTAGCAGAGCTGTTATAGATAGATAAAAAGAATGGCTCCTCAGGTTGCCAGTGATGATAAGAAAGCCGGGGCAGAAATCTACCACGGAAGCGAAATTTGCAAGAAGAAAACCATGGAATTGCTTGAACAGGCCTATCTTCCCAATGGCCTCATTCTGCTTGATGATATTGAAGAATGTGGATACGTGAGGGAAACTGGGTTTGTGTGGATGAAGCGGAACAAGAAGGTTGAGCACGAGTTCAAGGCAATTGGAAGATTAGTACAATATGATGCAGAGATCAGTGGGTATGTTGAGCAACCCAAGATGAAGAAGGTGAGTGGAGTGAAGAGCAAGGAGCTTCTTGTGTGGATCACCATCTCTGAGATCTCCATAGAGGATCCATCCAATGGCAAGGTTTGCTTCAAGAGCGCTATCGCTGGGATTAAGAAATCCTTCCCCGTTGGTGCCTTTGAAATTGAAGAGAATGATAACAAATAAAATATAGGTTCTTTTAAAAAATAAACACTGTTTTTAAATAATTTTGTAGCATAGGGTGTATACTGGACTCGTAAGAGATTTGAATAGCCCGTAAATGTTTAATAATTTTTATATCTACTCATGATAAATTCTTGCTTATGATATCATATTTGTTTTCTTCTTTGACAACTAAAATTTGATTTAAATCTCTCAGCCATCTATGTGTTTATATGCAGAATTAGCAGCCTTAGAATGGAAACCGTAAATTGATTGGAAGATGAATTATATATATGAATTATTCATATGTATAGTCCTGCGTGTTAATAATGTAAATGGTAAATCCACTTAGAGGAATTAGTGTGCATATAGAGAAAAGGTTAAACTCTTTTCTTTTCCATATTTATTGATTTCTCCGATGTCAATTTTGCACGCTTAGAGAGATGATAGATATACTGTCATTGCCTATATATATGGTGGGGATTTTGTAACTATGTATTGGTTTTTTTTTCTCAAATGTCAGTGAGGTAGATATATTGTTATTTTGGTGAGATAGGTTACAGATATATTGTTATTTTTTTGTTATTTTGGTGGGGATTATGTAGCTATTCGTTATGGTATTATTTACATGTTAGGCTTACAATTTTTATACAAATCATTGAACTTTTTTCATGCTATGGTTTCTTTCAAGTTTATAAGGTTTTATAATTGATAAAGATGGTTTGTCGTGGTATGGCAATTGAAAATTGAAAAAGGTGGTATCTTTTTTCAAGTTCACAAGGTTTTATAATTTATCTCTTGTTTCTTTTATTCTTTTAGAGGCGATTAATACTAAAAGTTTTGTAATTTATAAAGAGGTGATTAATACTTGATCAACACATTTATATTAGCTGGGATTTTCTTTATGCTTTTCAAGTTATCTTTTAAATTTACTTCAGGGTTTACTATAGGTATTATATTTTAAATTTACTTAAAACTTTACTAGAGATATTGTGAGATGGAATTTGTCTTTGTTGTAGCTCTAAATTATATGAAGTGTGATTTAAAAAAAAAAAAATCTTTATCATTTTGAATAATATATATATATAGATATATTATTTGTATTTTAATATTGATTTTTTTTTTTAAAGATGATTGTGAATAAATTGATGAAGTGGTAGATTAAATGAGTTTAGTTTATAATTATGGTTTTTGGTCACATGGTTTTGGTGACACATGGTGTATTTCTCATGTTATTTTATATAATGAAGCTTTAAAATAGGCTTAAAATCATTTATTGTAAGGTGTTAGATGTTAGTAGGTTCCTTTCTCACTTGATTAATAACTTAAACATATTTGAATGAAGGGTAATCAAAGCTTTATGACTATTTTTTTCTCATAAGGTTTTTTTTTGCAAGAGATTTGTGTAGTCTTGTTACTATGTTATAATTAATTATATTTATCTTTATATCATGCTTATTCTTAACATGTGACATCAAAGACATCATTGTGAGCTATTGCACTAGAGGAACATGAATTTGGTAATGTGGAATGAATAGAGTGTGGATGGATCCAATATATTTTCGAGGAAATTTGTGTCATGCTATTTTTTATGTTATAATTAATTATATTTATCCTTCTAGCTTGTTTATGCCTAAATTGTGGTCTTAGAGACATCATTGTGAGTTGTTGCATGACATAATCATGAAAATAGTTAGGTGGAACTAATCTACTTTGGATATATTCATTGGATTTTCCCAATAAATTTGGGTATTGTTGTTGCTATGTTATAATTAATTATGTTTATATTTCTTGCATGTTTATTTCTAACATGTTTTATTATAGCTATCACTGTGATTCATTGGATTTTCCCTATAAATTTATGTATTGTTGTTGCTATGTTATAATTAATTATTTTTATCTTTCTTGGATGTTTATTCGTAACATGTTGTATTAGAGCTATCATTGTGAGTTATTGCATGATAATATCATGAGGATTGTTAGGGGGAATTGATTGAGTGTGGATGGATCCTTTTGTTTATTCCAAGAAATTTTTGTAGTATTGTTTCTATATTATAATTAATCATATTTATATTTATTTCATGTTTACTTGTAACATGTGCCATCAAACTCATCATTGTAATTTATTGCATGGGGATTTTTTAAGGAAATTTTTGTAGAGTTTTTGTTTTGTTGTAATTAATTATATTTATCTTTTTTTCATGTTTATTCCTAACATGGGATACCACAGCTCCCTTATGAGCTGATGCATAAGATTATGATTAAGATTAATATGGTGACTTGTAATGAATAGTAGCTACTACATGAGACTATCATTAAGATTAAGATGGCGAAATGTAATGAATATTTGTGGAAGGGTCCATAGGTTCATTGGCGTGATACATTTCCTTGTGAAATAACATATGTTAAAACTTGTTAGTGGATTAAGGGAGATAACATACTTGCATGGACATGGAAACATCTTGTTAGCCAATTAAGGGAGACAACATCTTTTCATGGACATGGAAACATGGCTATGGATTGCATTGGCAAGGTGAAAGGGTTGTGGAATTTATAAGTGGCTATATCTTAAAAGGATTTTTTTTTTTTTACTTTGAAGATGATTTTTTATTTAATGTAAATGAGCATATGAATATAAGACGTTATAAGGCATGGATACCTCTAGTAAAATAAAAAATGATAGATGAAGAGAATGAGGTTTTCTTGGATCAAAAGGAAACTTGTCAAATGAGTTTAATATAAAATCTTAGTGTCATAAGTAAATAGATGATGGAATGACTCAACATGTAATTTGAACTGTGCTTAACATGTAATTTGAAATTTAGCAAAAAACATAAGTGAAGTTTCATAAATGATTTTTTTTTCATCCAAAATTTTTCAAAAAACTTTTATAATCTTAAAACTATAATTAATTATATTTATTTTTCTCCAAATTTTATTTCTAATATGCAGTAACATTTAAATCTATATTATAATTAATTTTAAAAAATTTAAATTTAACATCATTATTATTATAATTTATTCACTTTAATAAATTTTAACCCATTTTTGTCTCATTTCAATAAACTTGTATCAGTAATGTTTTTTCGGAATTTAAAATCTGAATGAATGTTCTTTTGACAAGAGGTGTGGAGTTACGCAAAGGTCTCTTCTTCTTAAAGAAACGACAATGAACATGTTTACTATCTTTTTCCATTTTAACGATGAATATCGGAATAGTAACCAAACCTATATTACCATTATCATTAGATTCATGGCATATCGTTAATGTTATTATTATAATTATTTTGTTTTTATAATTTTATAATTTTAAAATAATTTTTATTTATTTTTCTTTTAATGTATAATTAAAAAAATATAACTATTATAAACCATATTAATTTGGGAAATTTAGCGATGGTTTTGTTCATTTTTTTTGGTATTAAATAGTTAATTTGTATTTGGTTCTATTTATTTTCATATTCTTTGCATTGTTTTAATAGATTTTAGGGTATAGAAGAAAAATAGAAATTTTTTTAGAAATAATGAATAATTAATTTATTGCAACATATTTCTTTAACAACACAAAATTTTACCAGAATTATATAATTTAATTTTTTAATTTAAATAAATTATCAGTATTTTTCTGCAACCAGAAAACTTATTTATTTCTTAATTTAAATAAATCATCTTTCATGCAATAGAAAAGTTTATTTCTTAATTTAAATATTTATTTCTTAATTTAAATAAATCATCAGTGTTTTCATGCAATAGAAAAGAGTACAGATTGATATTGTTTCTCAGCAAGCAAGGCTGCTTTTTTATTATCAATATTTTTTGGTATACTTTTTGGTGTATACATTAATAAATTACAACAATTTTTAGAACAGGTTAAGTTTGCTCCACACTCCTTAATACATATATAACATTTCTCCATATTGTTAATTGGTATTCTTTTTTTTTTAATGAAAAAGCTTTTATTTATATATATATCTATATATATATATATATATATATATATATATATATATATATATATATATATAATTCATCTTTCAATCAACTTACGTTTCCATTTATAACGCTGCTAATTCTGAATATTAACACATAGATGACTTTGAGATTTAACTCAAATTTTAGTTTTCAAACCATACTAGTTATTCAAATCTCTTAAATTAAATGTACTAATGCAGTATACTCTCTTTGCTACAAAATTATTTCAAAATTACTTAAAAACCGTGTTTAAGTACCCATCCTTTACTTGTTATCATTTTCTTCAATTTCAAAGGCACCCACGGGGAAGGGTTTCGTACTAGTTTAAATGGATCAATGAGAGGCCAGAGTGAAAAACATGAAATAGGAGGCGTAGCATATCAACACATAGATGACTTAGAGATTTCACTCAAATTTTAGTTTTCAAACCATACTGGTTATTCAAATCTCTTAAATTGAACGTACTAATCCAGTCTTTGCTGCAAAATTATTTAAAAACAGTATTTATTAATAAAAGTACCCATCTTTTACTTGTTATCATTCTCTTCCATTTCAAAGGCACCAAGGGGGAAGGATTTCTTAATAGTTTAAATGGATCAATGAGAGGCCCAGAGTGAAAAACATGAAATAGGAGGCGTGGAAACATCCCCTTAAGTCGCAAATTGAACTAAACCGCATATATTGAACTAAATTGGCTATAAAAATCACCATTATTAAGGAAGGAAGTTGGTAAATAAGATACGAAATCAAAGAAACCACCATTACATTGTATTGAATTTATAACGACCAATACATTGTATTAAATTTGTTCGGTCTCTATCTGGATCAAGAGAGTGGAGATCCACAATTTAATTGAAAGTTACAAATAATTATTGGTCATTGAGATAGTGAGTATTTAATAGTTGGTATGTATTTCATTTAAGTATAATCATTTTCGAATCAACGGTATACATCATGACATATAAATCATTTAATGCTTTATAATCCTCACATGTAAAACATATGAGTTTGGATTCAACTCTGTACATCCTCACGTGTCAGAAATTTACTACTTAAAATATTCTCAGATCAATCAAAACTAAATATTTATTGTTCAATTTAAAAGTCGAAATAAAATTGAAGACCATACTGATAGATAGGTTTAATTAACCACTAATTATTTTCGAACAAGTTTTCGAACAAGTTTAAAGTGTTCATAATATGTAAATCATTTCAATGATATCAGTAAGTATCGAGGTAACAAGCTGCAACAACCTACAAAGCGGTGTAACATTAAACTAGCATACCCCCGAAGCCGTTTAATATTAAGCTAGCATATTCAGAAGCACGGAAAGGGAAAAGGAATGCCAAAGTGAATTATTAAGATGGTTATATTGTTTAAAGATTTGTGATAATTTTTGTTATGGTTCATAAACAACTAGAAAATCTATTGAAGATATTTTATGAATAACTTATTAAAAGGATTATGTATGAGGTTAAGTAACAATTGATGTATGGTAGGAGGATATGGTGGAGGAGATGTGTCGTTGATCCATACTGTGTCACTATATAATTTCTTATTTATTTTGATATTTTTATAGTGGAAAAATTGGTGAAATCATCTTATAGGAACAATTTCATCTGAGGAAATGTGAAGGTGAAGAGGCAATACAAGAGGGTGTTGCATTCGATAGATATGTGGAGTACATTGCATTATGGAACATAGACCAATCAAGAAGTGACATTAATTATTTCCAAGGAAAAACATAAACGGGTGTTGCATTGGATAGATATGTGGAGTACATTGCATTATGGAACATAGACCAATCAAGAGATGACAATAATTATTTGCAAGGAAAAACATAAACAAACTTAAATTTATGAAATGACACATGTTTGTGTTTGAGAGGCTCTAGAAGATTAAACTCATCAACCCTATGTGTTGTTTCTAATGGATGTTTTAAAAACAATCTAGTAGTGATATATAAAGATAGTATTCTAAGGACTATTTAAAGTGGTAGAATTGGATGGTTTCTCCTATGTATAAGGATATTTTGTGGGAAACTAACATGATTCAATTATAGGCTAGAAACCATTGACTCAAATAATATATATAGTTCAAAGTGCATAACAGGGTCATCACCTCAAAAATTTGCACCAACAATGACTCATTGAATTCCAATAATAAAATCTCAAGATTGGAATTCCATCAATAATGGATATTAAATTCATCCATAGGAGGACGAGGAAAAACCTACAAGTGGATATGACCATTGAAACACTAAACGTTTTGAGTACTCGTATGATATCTAATTGTAAATCCAAGATGTGAATAATTGAACGATATTTTAGTGCCTAGAGTTGAGATATCTAGTAAAGTTGCATTTGAGCCGCATTCTAGGCCATAGTATTTGTTCAAGGGAACTTTTTCATCGGGGAATGTCCAAATAAGGAAAGGACCAATCGACCAAAATTTTTTCCTTGATTATGATTCTGCAATTGTTCAACTTTTTAAGTTGTCAAAATGGCTAGAGATGATTGGTTTTTGAATGAAAATTGGCACATTCAACTCATAGTGAATTTTTTTTTATTAAATTAAGAAAATTATCATCAGCTTCACTTATTCCAGGAAAATTCCTTACCTTCGAGAAGTGTGTTTTAAAAAAAAAACCATACATATATAGTGTTCCATAAATTAGGTATTTCAAAATATGGTTTGTGTTTTCATGTCATTCCTAATAGAACCACCCCAAATTTATACATTTGAGACTTCTATAGTGCCTCCATAATGTAATACCCATAATAACTCATTTTCTGATAAAAAATCATGCCAATGATCATTGCTTGTTATCTATGAATGTGGCCATCACCAATATTCAAGGAAATGATATATTGGTGGTTCATTGGGAGGTAGATTGAACAACTCCTAATAGAGGTCTCTTCATTTTGGATCATTGATTTTTTTTTTCCTTACATATTTAAAAAAAAAATATCGTTTATCCAATTAAAAACACTTTTGTATCTAACTCCAAGACCAAAAAAATAATTTACTATTTAAGCATTAGAATTTTAGTACCTTCCTAAGCCTTTCAAGGAATTTAAAAATTTCCGACCATACCCATCAATGAGCATATGTTAAAACTTATTTTCTACATTAGGTCATGTATTGCATGTGTGTGGGGAAAGCATTTTCAATATGTATTGTTAAGGATTGAATTAGTGTCGCTTATAAAATTTATGAGAGGAAATGACCACTTTACATTATAAATAAAAATTTAGAAAAAATAATCGAACATTTAATAACATATTTCAAACTTTGAATCAACTAAAATTAATATGTTCGAAGTAATATTGTAATAAGAGCATAAATTGTTTTGTGATTGGGATCATTGATTCTTTTTTCTTCTATTTTTATTTTGAAAAGAAATAAACTGATAAGATGATAATTTTACAAATTTATATAAATTGTACAATTTATTTATATAAAATTTTCTCTACGGACTCTTTCCACAGCCAACGCACTCTTAATCCCACATGTATTATTATTATATAAATCAACTTAAACCCATAATAATAAAACCATTATATGTTAAGTTGCATGATATAAATGTGAACTTATAGGATAAACTCACCCTTAATCCTCCTAGTGCTTCAAGCTAATGAAAAACTCCTTTTCATTAAATTGAGAGTTTTGAATGCTCCTTTTCAAAGAATATCAATATTCCATGAAGCATATGTCCCCTCATTTGTTTTAAGAAATTAGAGGTTTTAATGTCCCTGCATATATTTTTATATATATTTTGAAACCTCCTTGTAAAACGATTATCAGCGCAACCATGTCAGTTTATTAAACTGGGCATTCTGAAACCTCTGTGCAACCCTATTAGTTTATTAAATTGGGCATTCTAGAACTTCCTCCTAATTAAAGGAGATATCCTTATTTCTTGTTTTGTGAATTCAGAGGACGTTGAATAAACTATGAAGAAACGATTCGAAAATTATCCATAGAGAAAGACCTCCATGAGCATTCTCTAGAATGCATGGAAGATATAACAAAAGGTTGTATGCTATTAATTCAACACCCACGCTCTCCTCAATTTTCGTATGAGAGTCGTCATCGAAGACGCCAAGAATCAAAGCCTAGCCATTTTGAAAAACACATGTGAAAATTCCCATAGGGCTGTTGTCATAAATGCATATATATAGAAATGTGGAGGAGAAAAATTTGAAAGGTTGAATAGACCTATGTCAATTTTAAATATGCTTTGGAAAAAATATGAAATCCTTCAGAGCTTACTCAAATAAAATATGAGTATGCACACTATGTTCTATTAATCAAATAGGATTACCTATATACATGAAGTATTGTCCCAAGATAGGGAAACTATCTTGGACACAAAATAGGTTGGTTAAGAGAATATCTCAACCACACACCAAACTAGGAACATATAGATTTACATAACTCCTATGATATAGGAAGATACTCCTTACATAGAAAGTCATAACTGAGACAAGTAGGAATTACATATTCCAAAACACCCCCTTAATGACTACTTGTCTCAATATCAATTTGCAAAATCTAGTTGTGGTCAAACATAACAAAAGGATATGTTGACGTCCATATAAAGAAGCAACCATCCACCATAATGGGTGCCAATTGCTGGAACTGCTAGTCTCGTAGGATGTCCTTCACATACATGGTTCTGTCAACTATTAACATTGCATACATGTACCTGTAAATCCCCTCCAAATAAGCGTTGACTGCTTTGTGCTCAGTAAACTGGGACATGTGAGAAATCAATTTTATTTTGTGAGTAAGGTGTTTCTACAGATCACCTATACTCCGTTGTGAGCACTAAGGCTCCTATGTGCACTAGTGATGCTGGGGCATTAGGCTCAAAACAACCTTTTTACATAAATAAATATAAAGTGGGGTCTCATGTTTTATTTCTCCATGTAATTATTCATATTTGAGTTATTTTTAGTTAATTAGAGAGGAAAATGTAACTGCTCGGATGATTAGTGGGCATAGGAAGATGCAGTCCGTCTCTGTCTGTTAGAGGGTTAGTCTAAAAGTTAGAGATTTGAAGAGTTTTTAAGTGTTAGAGGAGTCGAGTTGATTCAGTGGCTTTTGTTTAAAGATAAGCCTAATAGGCATAATAGTAAAGCTTCATAGATAACTGTATAGGGCTATGTAGGGTTGTAGGAGAATCTGCAGAAGATTGGTTGCAGAAGGGTCAATTTATTGAAAATCTGGCCGAGCCAGAAGCTGTAAGTAGTGTCACTATATAATGAAGAATTGTTTCAACATTTTTGTGCATTTGTTGGATTATTTCCTGTGTGTATATGTCTTGAACCTGTGAATCTGATATGAGCAAGACTCTGTAATTTGTTAAGAGTCTGCCTGCATTTTTATGTGTTAGAACTCTGTGTTAAAGGTTTTGACAACAACTTGGAATTATGCGCCTACTGTGCATAGAATGTGACCAATGTATTCAAATTCAATAAGCAAGGATATGAGAAGCAGAGTGATGCGAGCGCATGAGGGCTGTGTGTTAAACCCATGTTAAGAAAAATTGGAATACGTGTGATCTATGTTGAATTGAATTAATTGCATAAGGGTCCCTTCGAATTAACTTTGTGTGTAGAGTGATTTGAGTTGTCTGAGATTGTGGGAAATCATCCTGCATAGAGGGTCGTAGAAGGCCAAATAGTGGCTCTGCCCTAGTGTGTGAAGTGAATGAAGGGAGCCTGCATGAGAGGATCAATTTCATCCATAGAGTGTAGCGGAGTATGCCTATCATCCAAGAAAAAATGATACTGTGTCTGTGGTGCAAAGGAAATGGTTTATTCAGTAGTTGGTGACATTGTGGAGTCGTTTATAACTTCCATAGAGAAAACAAGCCGGAGGCAAATTCTTTATAATGCATTGGTGAAGCACTGATGGAACCTCGAGAAAAGAGAATGGACCCTTGTGGGAGTAGTGAAACCAGAGTACGAGAGATAGTGGTATTCGCACTTTTTAGCAGTGGTAAGTGGTAAGGGAAAAAAAAATGTGATATTGCCCATCGATCGACGCGTGGCCCCAGGCGGTTTGAAAAAAACATTTTTATCGTGCGAGTTGGGTGCGTTAAAGTTCGAGAGTAAATAAAATGCAATATTTGGTTTCATCCGTGGATCATCCAAGCCGATCCGACATCGTCACAATTGTTGGATGGGCGCGTGGGTTTAACAAAGGTATTTTCCACTGATCCATGTTGAAATAATTTATTTAATAAGTTGGAAGGTGTGTGGGGTCGTGATACATATTTTATCAATGTCACATGGGCTTAATGAAAGTGGGTTGATAATATAAGTCAAATATTGGCAGAACACAATACATTCAAGAGGATAGTATTATGGTCGCATTCAAATGTTTTGAACCATATATTATAATGTTATGGTCGGGGTTTTATTGTCCTTCTATAAGTCAAGTTCTCATTGATTGAGCTGGGAGGTAAAGTGTGTTGCGCTAATTGCCCTTCAATACAATATATGTGAGGAGGATTGCAATTATAGTTGAGCGCTTTATTTAAAATTCCAAAGGGCTTGTTGTATTGGGATATATAAGGGATACCTTTTATGTCATTTTATATGAATATTGTCATTTTATTCATTAATAAAATTCTAGGAATTTGATAAATGAATCTGAACAAGATAATTAAAGTAGACTCCTGTGGTGAAGGAAGGTAGTAAGAGAAGGGCTTCTGCCTCATTTAAATTGTCAGATGAGATTGTGTTGGATAGCGAAACTTGGGGTTCATTTTCATACACAGATATATTTAATTTGGTAGTTAAAAAGAAAGTAAATAGGTTGAGTTGCCCAGATTTTGGGTTTGGTTGGGAAATGAAATTTTGAATGCATTTGTACAAACAACTTTGATAAAAATTTGAAAAAAACTGGGACCGTGGATTTTACCTCCATCATAGTGGTATCAAAGCTTGAATTAAATTAGCTCTTTGAAAAGTTTATTTTGAAATGAACATGTACTGAACAATGAGGAAGTTGGGTTTTAGATCTGTTTAACAGAATTGCAGATTTGATTTAGTATGCAGTGAAGGTACCCAGATGAGCAAAATCTGGAATTGAAGACAGAAGATATCGACAGATGGAGATGCAGTGCAGGTGAAAGAAGAAGCAAGATCATTTAGGGATCTTGAGAGGTGAGTTGGTGGGCCTTATTTGACTCTGGTTTGAATGATTTGTTTGCAGAATGTAGAGTGCAAGAAATTGAGGAAGAAATCTTAGCAAAAGAGTAGATCACAGCTTTGAGAGAAGTGATAAGAAGAGTCCAGAAAGGGATTTTGAGTGCAAAAAGAGTGTGGGAGAACCTTGAAGATTCCCAACTGAGGTTGGATGAAGGAATAACATAGGTGTTCTTGAGAGAAGTTGCAGAGTGAAGCCTAGAGAGTAGAAGAGAGTGCTCAGAAGGTTCTAGCAGAGGGGGACCAGTACTTTTCAAAAGCTGGATCCAGAGGAAGGGATTGGTGGGTTAAGTTGCAACAAGAGAGCTTACTGTTGTAGAGGCTTAGTGCAGCTTGTGAGTGAAGAACTCATGGAAGAGAATATGGCTACTGACAGCCACAACAGAGACTGCAGAGGTTTTGAGAGAGGCCACAACAGAAGAGTGAGGGAAGATGCCAAAGAAAATGACATAAGGAAGATACTCACTGATGAAGAATATTGGAAAGAGATGGCTGAGATCAGTAAGCAGCTTATTGAACTGGAGAGGATGATAGAGGAAAACCAGAGAGTTGGTTGGCTCATGAAGAAGAAGGTAAAGTGGCAGAGGCCACAAAGGAAGAAAGAGAAAATGATGAATGCTCAGAAGAAGGAATAAATTCTCAGAATGATTGAGTATTTGGAGAAAGACTTGAAGACTGAAGCTTCAAGAGAGACCAGAGAGACAAGGAGCCTTACATCTGACATATTTTGTATGGTTGCAGGAACAGTAGGTGAGAGAGAACAGACTGTTGATGTTGTCACTGAAAAGGAAAACAAAACAACCAGATGTTTTGAAGATGTCCATACACAGTTGGGGAAAGGTTATGCTTTCCAACATATTAGAATCAGAGGAGATTTAGCTTGTGATGATGGCTAGAAGATGGAAGTTGGACAGCTTGAATAAATTGAAGAAGAGACCATTGAAGAATCTCTAAAGAGCATGGAAGACTTGGAACAACAGGAAGATCTGGTGATCAAATCATCAAATGAGACCATGAGGTCTTATGTTTTTGCATCTGACAAGTTGTGTGTGAATGAAAGTGAAGGCAGTTCATATGATGGAACTGTGACAAATGAAGCTGACTGTTTCCAAGCAAGATATGATGAGTATCTTTCAGATGAAGATCAGATCGTGTTATTGCAGCAAATGGAATTCATTAATTCCTTGTTTAATGAAAGAGATTATTTCAAGGGAGTTGTGTTTGATGATGATGAATTTTTCATTAATGATGATAATGAGAGACTGTTTTTAATAAATGGCCAAGTGAAGAATGATGATGACAGTCATTTTTTTTATAGACAAAAATCAAAGCTCTATTATGATGGAGGCTAAGGAGATAATGATAGCAGAATATAGTGAAGATTGTGAAGATGTTTTCTCAGAGGAGATGCTAAGATTGTGGCATGAGTAGAGGACAGAAACACAGAGAAAGGATGTTCAGATGGTAAAGGAAGAAATGGCTGAGGATGAGAAAGTTCATTTTTATGAACTAGAGTAGAGAGACATCCTTGAAGAGGATGATGCAGAAGAAAGACTGACTGATAGTCTCGGATATTTTTTGAAGGATTGGAATCAACATATTAATGTGCTGATGGAGAAGAAGAGAGTTGCAGGACAACATACTGAGATGCTGGCAGAGAATGGAAAGGCACCTAGGCCTTGTGAGTTTTGTTTTGACAATTTTTTGATGAATGCAGATCTTGTTGAAGATGGGGAGAAGTTGATAGCATGGGGCAGTCAATTGAAAGAGAAGGAGAATTCTGTGGGAGATTTTAAACCATGGAATGGAGGAATTGAGTTGCTAGAAAGCGTGATGAATTAGCGGGATTCTATGCCAAAGAGGAAACCTCAATTTCAGTATTGGGGATTGCAGAATGAAGATGAGCAGCTGAAGAATGAAGATGGGACAATCATGTCTCATTTGCAGAAATTTGTTGCTATTAGTAGCAGGGAAGAATTGGCTTGTTCAAATAGCCAAGAGAAGATTGGAGAGAAGGATGTATGGCAGACTTTTGGGGCTGCTACAACAATGGAAAATTAGAGTTTTACTCTGATAGAAGATGAAATCTCGGTATTTGAAGGACTTGAGGTGATTAGCAGAATCATTCAAGAAGAAGGGAGGCAATTGCTGAGGATTGCCAAGGCCGAAGAAGAAGATGCTGGAACTGAGTTGCAGCATATTGAGGATGTGTTTGGCTAAAGGAGATGGCTAAAGTGGTTGCAGAAAACATATAGAAAAGAGTGTGAATTTGTAGAACAACAACTTGGAGTGTTGCTGGATAAAATGTTGAAGAAAAAAGTTGAAGTGTTGTCAAGAGAGGAGAAAGGAAAACAAAGAGTTTATAATTTTGATGTTTGTTTCCTGATTGCAGATCCAGAGAGAAGGGCTAAGGGATGATTAGTCTAGAATAATACAAGAGATGAGGATGATGACTGGAAAATTAAATACCAGTCTGAAGAATTGCTAAAGCTGGAAAATGTAGAAATTGTCATGAGTGACAATCAAGAAAAGTTTTACTGTTGTGGAAAGCAAAAGGGCATGGATGATTGGGTGGAAAATAGGGCAGCAGTAAAAACTGAACAAATAAAAGTTCAACAAGAAAAATCTCAGTAAATAAAAGCTAGAGCTATAGCAGGAGATCAAAAATTGACAACAAGAGGAAGAATTGAAGAAATAAGAGTGCAGCAAACAGAAGTAAGAGTCTAGCAGTCAGAGGAAAGATTAGAAAGAGAAATAGAATTGATAATAAAACTGATGCAGAAGATGCCTCAAAAAAGGATAGCAGCAAGGAAGCAGAGAAACAACAATAGCAAGAAGAAGACAGTCAAATACTGTAAGGGCATAGCAAGTGCAAAGATGCAGACCAAGATATGGAAGCTAGGAGGAATGAAAAAGAAGAACACTGCAACATATGACCAGTTGTAGAACAAATTGTGGGATCTAGGCAGAGAAAGATGAAAGCACATGATCAAGAGATCATGAACTATTTTAGCCTAGGGAGTCTGATGCAGGGGCATTAGGCTCAAAAAAACCTTTGTACATAAATAAATATAAAGGGGGGTCTTATGTTTTATCTCCCCATGTAATTATTCATAGTTGTGTTATTTTTAGTTACTTAGAGAGGAAAATTTAACTGCTCGAATGATTAGTGGGCAATGGAAGAGACAGTCCATCTCTGTTTGTCAGAGGGTTAGTCTAAAAGTTAGAGATTTGAAGAGTTTTTGAGCGTTAGAGGAGTTGAGTCGATTCAGTGGCTTTTGTTTAAAAATAAGCCTAACAGGCATAATAGGAAACCTGCATAGAGATCTGCATAGGGATGTGTAGGGTTGTAGGAGAATCTGTAGAAGATTGGTTGCAGAAAGGTCGATTTATTGAAAATCTGGCCGAGCCAGAAGCTGTAAGTAGTGTCACTGTATAATGAAGAATTGTTTTAGCATTTTTGTGCATTTGATGGATTAATTCCTGTGTGTATATGTCTTGAACCTGTGAAACTGATATGAATAAGACTCTGTAATTTGTTAAGAGTCTGCCTGCATATTTATGTGTTAGAACTCTGTGTTAAAGATTTTGACGACAATTTGGAATTATGTGCCTACTGTGCACAGAATGTGATCTGTGTATTTGAATTCAATAAGCAAGGATATGAGAAGTAGAGTGATGCAAGCGCATGAGGGCTGTGTGTTAAACCCATGTTAGGAACCATTGGAATATGTGTGATCTGTGTTGAATTGAATTAATTGCATAAGGGTCCCTTTGAATTAATTCTATGTGTAGAGTGATTTGAGTTGTATGAGACTGTGGGAAATCATCCTGCATAGAGGATTGTAGAAGTCCGAATAGTGGCTCTGCCCCGGTGTGTGAAGTGAATGAAGGGAGCCTGCGTGAGAGGATCGATTCTGTCCATAGAGTGTAGCGGAGTATGCCTGTCATCCAAGAAACAGTGATACTCTGTCTGTGGTGCAAAGACAATGGTTTATTCAGTAGTTGGAAACATTGTGGAGTTGTTTATAACTTCCACAAAGAAAACAAGCCGGAGGAAAACTCTTTATAATACGTTGGTGAAGCGCTGACGGAACCTCGAGCAAAGAGAATGAAACCTAGCAGGAGTAGTGAAACCAGAGTACGAGAGACAGTGGTATTCGTACTTTTTAGGAGTGGTAAGTGGTAAGTGAAAAAAAATGTGATATTTCCCATCGATCGACGCGTGGCCCCAGGCGGTTTGGCAAAACCATTTTTATCGTGTGAGTTGGGCACGTTAAAGTTCGAGAGAAAATAAAATGCGATATTTGGTTTCATCTGTTGGATCATCCAAGCCAATCTGATGTCGTCACAACCGTTGGATCAGTGCATGGGTTTAACAAAGGTATGGTCCATTGATTCGCGTTGAAATCATTTATTTAATAAGTTTGAAGGTGTGTGGGGTTGTGATACATATGTTATCAATGTTGCATGGGCTTAATGAAAGTGGGTTAATAATATAAGTCAAATATTGGCGAAACCTAATAAATTCAAGAGGATAGTATTATGGTTGCATTCAAATGTTTTGAACCATATATTATAATGTTATGGTCTGGGTTTTAATGTCCTTCTATAAGTCAAGTTCTCATTGATTGAGCTAGCAGGCTAAGTGCGTTGGGCTAATTTCCCTTCAATACAATATATATGAGGAGGATTGTAATTATAGTTGAGTGCTTTATTTAAAATGCCAAAGGGCTTATTGTATTGGGATATATAAGGGCTGCCTTTTATGTCAGTTTATATGAATACTGTCATTGTATTCATTAATCAAATTCTAGGAATTTGATAAATGAATTAGAACAAGAGAATTAAATTAGACTCCCTTGGTGAAGGAAGGTAGTAAGAGAAGGGCTTCCACCTCATTTAAATTTTCAGATGAGATTGTTTTGGATAGCAAAACTTGGGGTTAGTTTTCATACATAGATATATTTAATTTTCCAGTTAAAAAGAAAGTAAATAGGTTGAGTTTCTCATATTTTGTGTTTGATTGGGAAATGAAATTTTGAATGCATTTGTACACACATCTTTGATAAAAATTTGAAAAAAACTAGGACTATGGGTTTTACCTCCATCAACTAGGGCACTGTAGACATGAAGGCTGTGTAGTCGTGAAGGGTCCGTAGCCACTAGGGCTTGCATGTGGTTTCTGTCTTACCATAAACCATCACGACAAAGTGGTTTTCAGCTAACCACAAACCAACAATTACAAAGTGGTTTTTATATTACCACGAACTTAACGGGGATACATATGCCTCATCAGGCTTACATTACACACTCTAACTCTTGGAGTTACCAGGTACATACTTTATAAATATCACAACAAAAACATCCTAGACTTGCTTACAATTAAAATGTGTGACTCATTATACAACATGATAGTTAGTCTATCACACAAACTCACACAAAAAACTTTCAACTTTGTTGTCCATCATAATCGATATTGCTGCTCCTTCACCACATCTTTTCATGTTTCACATCTTGGGCATAATTGTATTTTTTCAGTTAAGACTTGAAACTCCATGGTCAACCTGTCATTTGTTAGACTAGTCAATTCTAACAAAAATAACTTCATATTGAGCTGACTAATCTCAATATGTATATTAGTTTCATCCTGAAATAGTTGATTTACCCAAACATGCACTAACAATCATGATTTTAAAAACAATAGAATTTCTATGTGCTTCACTCGCTAGAGAAACAAATTATGTTTGTAGATCACACACATATCAAAGCCCAAAAAAAATATGGATCACGCCTCATTTCTAATTTCTCGCCTAACATACTATCCTAAACACCCATTGTAGCTAGGCATGCCTCTTCTGTTGCTTGAATCAGAGTCTTTAAAAAAAAAAACGTCATCCCACTTTCTTCCATCCTCGTTTTGATGAAGATATTTGGCAATGGCAATGGAAGTTCTGCACAAGCCAGAGTCCCCATCTGATAAGCTTTGCGGGTTCCCTAACAGTACAGAAACCATTCGTTCCTTCCTTATTGAACAATGTTTAGGCGGATTAGAGAGTTGCACTTTTATTTTTCGAACTATGATTCTCGCATTTTCTTTGGTCCCAAAAGCACAGTGAAAATATTCATTCAATTTGAATTTTTCCTTTAGCCTCCTGGTGATAGCCCCACTCGGAGATCCTTGTTCGATTCTCTTATATAGCTGAATTCATTCCTGCATATCAAACCAATGGAGAAATAAGATATTTTGCCTTGAGGACAACAATGCGATCTCATATCGATCAGCACACTCACGATCACTTCTCTGCTCGGCTCAATCACCAACTCCTCTACCGACACCAAGATTCCTTTACATTTCTCTGTGAATTATTGGTGGTAATGTACAACACTGCTTACACACTGCACTGGGTACCTCAAGGATGCCTCGACGCTTTCTCATTTCAAGAATGACATCTAAATAAAAATCTTGAGCTAGACACTTACTTCATCTCGGCTTCAGGCCTATTACTGTACTTCATATTGTGCAATTCACCACTCGACAACCATACGACGGATCCACAGAGCTACGTCCGGCACCGACGAACAAAAAATTCACAAAGATAATCGTAATTCTTCTCAAGAGCACACCTCCTTTCCTATTAGTGCATGTTTGTGAGCATGCACCATCGACTCTTCTCTAGAGCACAAAAATTACAGCAAATGTGCTAGCAACAAACATATCCACACTCTAGGCTCCACAGATCCAGGCTCTCACCTTGCCTGTGAATTTCTAATTTCAACCGAAGTGCACATATATATGGACAGAACAAAAAACTAAACAATACAAATGTACTCCCTTATTTCCCTTGTTCTAGGAGTGGCCAAGACCAGGCCGAAATAGGCTCTGATACCAAGATAAAATCTAAGAATGCACACTATGTTATTTAATAAAATATGATTACATATATACATGAAGTATTGTGTCAAGATAGGGAAACTATCTTGGACACACAATAAGTTGGTTGCGAGAATATCTCAACCACACACCAAACTAGGAACATATAGATTTATCTAACTCCTATGATATAAGAACAAGCTCCTTACATAGAAAGTCACAACTGAGGCAAGTAGGAATTACATATTCCAACGTACTCTACTTTAAGAGAAAATGATTTTGGCTTAATTAGTTTGTATGAGGAGAGTATATACTATCATATTCCAAAAGTAGAGGAAAGTAACACCTAAAAGAAAGAGGTTAAAATTTGATTATATGAAAATGTATTGAATGTAAAATTAACAATTTGTTTCAAACAAGTGTTGCACGACAATTTACAATTTAGTACTTGCTTCTCAAGTTAGAAATTATGCTCTAGAAAAAATTGCATACAACATTATAACTTGCATTGTTCAATGTTAAATTAACAATGGTTAAGATGCAAATTGAATCTCATAGTTTTTGTTTAGAAAGAACTAATACATTGAGATTTCTACAAATTATTCGTGGGAAGTAAATATATTATTTACCAAAGTATGAACTATTTTTATTTTTATATTTTTAATTTTGGATTGTTTTCTTGAAAAATTTAAGAATAAAAACTAAATGCACAATATCTAAAAATCATGCATGAATTCCCTAACAGTATCAGGAAAATATGGGATAAAATGTGAGGCAATTATCTAATATTTGAAAACTTGGTTTTTAAATAATATTGAAAAAAATGTTTTTCAAAGTTAAGCATTATAATTTTCATTGGTTACTATTGAAATACTAGTGATCAATAGGAAAATGGATTTCTAGAGTGTTGCCTTGGTAGGGACTAATAAAACCAATGTCCATGATGTGACCAAATGCAATCACATCATTAAATATGGAATTGGGATTAGAGAAATACCACTGTACCCGTTGTGTCATCTCTAAACGAAACTTAATTTTTTTCCTTAAAGCATTGATAAATAGTTTAAATAGTTATGTAAACCCATTATGAACCAATAACAATCAATGTCTATTGTAAAAGATACTATGTGTAGTCGACTATTAAGTTAATGTATTTATAACATATCAAATGTTACTTGAAAACTTGTTTACATGCCGAATGTATTGGCATTTGTTTATCATGTTGAAGTTTGAATTTATTTTGTTTTGTACTAATTTACACTTCTACTATACTTATAATACTCATTATTATCCCGGATGCGGGTGGAATCGGAGATTAATGGTGTGCAGGGGGGCATATGGGTTGGCGCGTGGCTCACCACCACCGCCACCCACCCTCGCAAGCATATGAACTTAAATGCCACTGTCCGGCACTTCAAGTCCGGCACTTAAATGCGGATCTGTGAGCCTTTTCCCCCGATACTGCATCATTTTTACATTTGCGATAGAGGATTCTAGAAATTGCTCGTATGTTCGAAATTTCTTCGAAAGGCTTGCTGTTCCCCCGCCGCAGCCGAGCGTGCCCTCACGCACGAGCACGGGGTCTCGTTGCGTTCTCAATTGTCGTATTGATATTCTTCCGTGCTTCCACTTCTCGAACAGCAAGGCCTCCCGCAACCCTCCCCCGCCGTCGTCCTCCCCCCGATTCCCTCGTCAACAACAAGTCCATATCGCTCATTCCATGCCTTCGACGCCCCGAGAATGCGCTATAAAAGCAGCCGGTGCCATTGGGCGCGCCAGAAACAGGTCCTCATCTTCCAATTCTGATTCCTCGTCGTATTCTTCAGAATTTGGTCCTGTGCGTATTCCTGCTCCTCGAAGAGGCCGTGGCAGAGGCCGGAATCGGTTTAATCCTGCTGGGCACTTCCGCTTGTCCTCCCGGGCTCACTCCCACCATGCCCGCTTTCATTTCCACTGCAGCGTCAACAATACTTCTCTCCTGGCTAAGGTAACCATTGACCTTCGGGCTTCCCCCTCTGATCAGGCTACTTCGGACCAGGTTCGCGCTGCCTCGGTGGCTTTGGAGCCTGATGGGGTCAAAGGGGCAGACTGCACCTCAAAGTGACATTCAAACACGTTCTTCTCCGGACAAAGCTGCTAACTTGGACGTTGAGGCTAACCCTTCGGCTCCACCTGATGAGGAACAAGCGCGCCATGGTGCTCCACCTCCTGCTGATGAGGACCCCTACAAATTCGGATGTCTTATTGTAGAGGAAGATCCGCCCACTGAACAGTAATGTGGTTCCAGGGCTGCGCTTCTGCATTTTGGTTTTCGTCGACTCGAAGGTGTCTTTCTTCAGCACTTTCTCAATGTTTTTTTCTGCTACTGCTCTCATGGGTTTCCCTTTGGTTTATGGATGGTCTCCGCGTGGGAAATACACTCTCGCTATATGTCCGTTGTGTCAAGGCTTTTGTCACAGGTTATAATACTGTCATTTTTGTTTATGCTATGATACGGAATTGTAAAAATCTGGCTACTATGGCCTACTCCACAGGAGTCTTACTTTTCAGGTCTGTTCAAAACTCTGTCATAGATGTCAAACACTCGTTAGGAACAGACAGTCTTACTGTTCTACAAAGTTTTCAGAGTCTACATCCAAAATGTTGTGATGATCATTGTCCAGTTTGTAAAGCGAGAATGTTGCATCAATGGGCTGGAATTCTCGAGGCTTCGGTCTCTATGTAACATTATTTTTGTATCAATATAGAAGTAGCCATATTCAGAAAAAAAAAAATACTCATTATTAATATAAATGTTTTCTCCTATTTTCATTTATATAAGATTTCAATGAATAATATCTTCATAATTATCATATTCTAGCTTTTATTAATAAAAATTATTAAGATAAAATCAGGTATACATGTGTATTCGATAATTGATAAAATTTCCTATATGCATGTCTATTTTGTAATAGAGTTTCCAAAATTTTAATTTAATTATGGATAAGTAATAGATGGATAGTACATATTTAACAATATTTAACATTACAGGATATCCACAAAATATTTATGCAATAGACATGTTTCTTTTGGAATGGGGCTTCCATAATTTTAATTTAATTATAAATAGTTATTAGTTGGATGGTATGGATTTAACCTCCATAAAATATTCTATAATATTCTTAATAGTATACAAAATTTTAAAAAACTGGGATTTATTTCCAAAGTATTTATGTCATTTTTCGCTCTTTTAATTACATTCATTAATTAAAATGGTGCCATATGAAACAATTGTCATATGAAATGACATGTTTTTTTGGGCATATAATATTGATAAGTCTTCGTATTTTCCCATGATATTATAACACATTCTATTTACAAATTAAGAATTTCCAAGATAAATTGGGGTGAACTTAATGATTAAGAAACTTGTTACATGTTTTTTAAAAATGTACATATATATTTAACTTATATATTATTATAGAGTGATGTGTATCTCCATTTACCAAATTTGAGTTATTTCAGAAATAGTTATGTCATTTTTACTTCTCACTCCCATGATATCAGATCCAACAAATTTCCTCATTAGTTGTGTTGATCTATATTCTATCACTATATAATTTTTCATCCATCTCAATATTTTGAGAGTGGAAAAATTTGTGAAATCATCTTATAAGAACACTTTTATAGGAGGATAATTTCTGGTGAATGAAGGAAATGTGAAGGTGAAGAGGCGATGCAAGGGGGTTTCACATTGGATGGATTGTGGAGTACATTACATTATGGAACATAGACCAATCAAGAGATGAAAATAATTATTTGCAAGAAAAAACATAAACGAAATTACTTTTATGAAATGACACATGCTTTTGTTTGAGATGCTCTACATAGGAGATGAAACTCATCAACCATATTTGTTGTTTCTAATGGATGTTTTAAGAACAATCTAGTAATGATATACAAAGAGAATATTCTAAGGACTATCTGAAATGGTTGAATTGGAGGGTTTCTTCTATGTATAAGCATATTTTGTGGGCAACTAATATGGTTCAATTAGAGGTTATAAACCATTGACTCAGGTAAGATACATGGTTCAAAGTGTGTAAGAGGGTCATCACCTTGAAAACTTGCACCAACGATGACTCATTGAGTTCCAATAGTAAACACTTAAGATTCGAATTCCACCAATAATGCATATCAAATTAATCCATAGGAGGATGCCAATAATAAACTCTTAAGATGTTAGGTCCCTGTATTATTAGTTTAGTCCCTTATTGTTATTGTTGTACCCCTGTAACCCCAATATTGTTATTATTGTGCCCTTACGTTATTATCGTTAGGTCAGCTAGGATTATATTGTGGGCCCATGGACTCCTATATATAGAAGGATGTTTTGGTCATTTGTATCATCCAAGAATTATTCATGTACATAATGTATTGGATGTTTCCCCCTTAAAGTGGCTATTTATAAGGCGTTGATCTCTCTTTTATTCTATTTTTTGAGTTGGTTTCATAACATTTGGTATTAGAGCTTTGGATTCTAGGGTTTCGCTTCTCCAAATAGGTCATCATGAAATTTTTGCTATAACATTTTTTCCATGAAGGTTTAGAAGTTGAAATTTTTACAGAGAGAAGATGAAATCCTGAGGAACGTTGTGGAAAATTTTCATATCTTATCTCACAATATTTTCGGAGATATGATATGTGGATGTTAGGGCTTTTTGCAGACTCCTAAATTTAACCTAAATATATCATCATGGAATTTCCGTTATAACCTTTTTTCTATGAGGGTTTCGAAGCTAAAATGTTTACAGAGAAAAGCCAACATACTGAGGTATGTCATGGAAAAATTAAAGAGTTTTAGTTGCAATATTTTTGGAGATAGTTTCTGTGGAAGTTATTGATTTTTCAGGCTCTTGAATTTCACCTTAAAGAGGTGACTGTGTGAAAATCGTCATAAATCTCTCTCTCAGCATTTGATTGGAATTCTGTAAAAAGTGGTCCTAAGTACACAGACGGTAGTTTCCTGTGTATCAATTTTAGATCCTAAGGAGGAAAAAGTGAGACGTGACATGCCATACAATTTCACTCCACTGAATTAGTCCATAATTGGGTCATTGTGGGAGATTTGGCATAACTTTGTCTTGAATAATAAAAATCAAGTCAGACCTCTAGAATTTGAAAGAAGATTTAGAGGGCTACTAAAGGGCTGATTTGTAGATATTGAAGATCTAAAATCAAAGAGATAATTCAATTTCAATATCGAGCTCCCCAAAATCAAGAAAAATGTGTGTATTTTTTTTTTTCAAATTGCATAAGTCTTGTTTGAAAATTTAGCTTTAAATGATTCAAAAGGACTATTGAGCATATATATCAATATTGGGTTCTAAAATGTCTCCTAAAAAGAGTTAAACACCCATTAAGCCCTTAGAGTACTTCACAAAAACCTTTATAGTGGAATGTGATGCCTCAGGAAATGGAATTGTTGTTGTTTTAATGCAAGAAGGAAGACCCATTACTTTTGAAAGTCTTCCAATCAAATTAAAGCATTTACAAAAAGCTATTTATGAGAAGGATATGTTAGAAATACTACATGCACTAAAGGAATGGAGACCTTACCTAATGGGAAGACACTTCCATGTAAAAAATGATCATGATAGTCTTGAACACTTTTTGGATCAAAGAATATCTTCAAAAGAGCAGCAAAAATGGGTCACAAAGATGTTGGGTTATGACTTTGAAATAATATACAAAAATGGGAAGCTAAATGTTGTTGCAGATGCACTCTTAAGAAAGAATAAAGAAGTTGAAGCATTTCTTTGTGCCATTTCTATTATCTAACCAGATTGGATAACCAAAGCAAGGGATGAATGGAAGAAGGACGAAGAAGTGTGGAGTCTCATTCAAAATTTGCAGCAAGATCCTAGTACATCTGATACATTTAGTTGGAAAAATGATTCCTTATGGTACAAATATCGCTTATATCTTTCTAAGAATTCCCAACTAAAACAAAAGATTCTTTTGGAATTGCACACTTCTCCTTTAGGAGGACACTCAGGATTTTTAAAAACTCACCACGGGGTAAAGAAAGATTTTTTTTGGGATGGCATTAAATCTAATATTCAAAAGTTGTGGCGGAATGCTTTTTTTTTCCAGCAAAATAAAGTTGAGACAATTAAGACCCCGGGTCTTCTACAACCTTTATCCATTCCAATTCAACATTGGGAGGAGATTTCAATGGATTTTATCATAGGTTTACCTAAGTCTGAAGGAAAGGGTGTCATCATGGTGGTAGTTGATAGAATTACCAAGTATGCACACTTTTGTGCATGATCTCATCCATTTAAAGCAGGTACATTTGCTACTACATTTATGGACACAATTAAAAAGGTACATGGAAAGCCAAATATTATTGTGAGTTACATAGTTCCCATTTTTACTGGAATTTTTTGGACGGAGATATTTTCTTTCTTGGGTAATCAATTAGCTCATAACTCATCTTATCATCCTCAATCCGATGGTCAAACTAAGATAGTGAATAAATTTTTGGAATGATATCTTCGTTATTTTTTATCTGATAAACATACACAATGGCTCAAGTGGTTACCTCTCATTGAATGGTGGTATAACACTTCCTTCCATATTGCAGCAAAAATGAACCCATTTATGGCACTACATGGATATCATCCACCATCCATCACATCATATTTCAAATAAAATTCTAAGGTTCAAGCAATGGAAGATCACATCAAGCATCAACAAGAAGTTCTCCAACTCTTAAAGGATAACCTAAATTTGGCACAAAATCGAATGAAACAATAAGTAGATCAACATCGCGGCGAGAGAAGTTTTGATGTAGGAGACTGGGTATTTTTACGGCTACAACCATACAAACAAATGTACCTCAAGAAAGCTAAGAAGGATAATAGAATATCACCAAAGTACTATGGTCCTTACAAGGTGTTGCAAAAGATTGGTACTATGGCATCCAAATTGGAGCTTTCTGCGTCTTCACGAGTGCATCCAGTTTTCCATGTTTCATGCTTAAAGAAGGTTATAGGTGAAAATATTCCAGTTCAAACAATATTGCAAAACTTGATGAGGAAGGAAAAACCATATTGGAACCTGAAGCGGTCATGGAAACAAGAACTCGACAACTATGAAATCAATCAATTTCAGAGTATCTCTTCAAGTGGAAAAACTTAACCACTGAAGATTCGACATGGGAGGATGAAAATTTTATTCAGAAGCACTTACAGCTACTCAAGCATTGAGGACAACACTTTTCTAAAGGAGAGGGGCATGTTAGGTCCCTATATTACTAGTTTAGTCCATTATTGTTATTAGTGTAGCCCACTTATTGTTATTGTTGTACCCCTGTAACCCTAATATTGTTATTATTGTGCCCTTACATTATTATTGCTAGGTTAGGTAGGATTATATTGTGGGCCCATGGACTCCTATATATAGAAGGAGGTTTTGGTCATTTTTATCATCCAAGAATTATTCATTTATGTAATGTATTAGAGGTGCCCCCCTCAAATTCGTTATTTATAAGGCGTTGATCTCTCTTTTCTTCTATTTCTGAAGCTGGTTTAATAACATTTAAGATTGAAATTCCATAAATAATGTATATGAAATTCATCCATAGGAGGACACAGAAAAACCTACCAGTGGAGATGACCATTGAAACACCAAACATTTTGAGTACTCTTTATATTATATCTAACTGTAAATATAAGACGTGAATAGTTGAATGATATTTTAGTGCTTGGAGTTGAGATATATTAAGATATTAAAGTTGGATTTGAGCCACATTCTAGGCCATACTATTTGTTCAAGAGAGCCTTTTCATAGGTGAATGTCAAAACAAGGAAAGAACTAATGGACCTAAATTTCTTCCTTGATTGTCACTCTGCAATTGTTCAACTTTTTAAGTTGTCAAAATTTCTAGAGATGATTTTTTTTTTTAATGACAATTTCCACATTCAAATCAAAATTAAAAATATTTAAAAAATTAATAAAATTATCATCATCTTCACATATTCCATGAAAATTCCTACCTTCTAGAAGTGTGTTTTTTAAAACAACCATACATATATAGCGTTCCATAAATTAGGTTATTTCGAAAGATGGTTTGTGTTCTCATGTCATTCCTAATAGCACCACTCCAAATTTATAAATTTGAGACTTCTCTAGTGCCTCTATAATTTAATATCTTCCCAATAGCACCACCACAAAGCTATACATGTTATACTTCTCTAGTGCCTCTATAATGTAGTACCCATCATAACTCATTTGTTGATCAACAGTCATGCCAATGATCATTATTGTTATCTATGAATGTGGTCATCACCAATATTCAAGGAAATGACATATTGGTGGTTCCTTGGGAGGTAGACTTCAACCCGTAATAGAGGCCTATGGATTTTGGATCATTAATTTTTTTTCCCTACATATTTAAAAATTAAGATCTTTTAGCCAATTAAAAACATTTTTGTATATAACTCCAAGACCAAAAAATAATTTACTATTTAAGTATTATAATTTTAGTAACTTCATAATCCTTTCAAGTAATTTAAAAATTTCCAACCATACCCATCAAATAACATATGTTAAAACTTATTTTCGACATTAGGTCATGTCTGGCATGTGTGTGGGGAAAGCATTTTCAATGTCTATTGTTAAGGATTTAAGGAGTGTGACTTATCAAAGTTATGAGAGGAAATGACTTATGAATGTTATGAGAGGAGCCCTCCAGGACCATTCGTGAGGATGCATGGAAGCTATAACAAAAGGTTGTATGCTATGAATTCGACACCCATGCTCTCCTCAATTTCCTTATGTGTGTCATCATGGAAGACGGCAGGAATCAAAGCCTATCCATTCTAAAAAACACCTATGAAAAAAACCTGTGAAAATTACCATAGGGCTGCTATCATAAATGCATATATATAGAAACGTGGAGGAGAAAAATTGGAAAGTGTGAATAGACCTATGTCAATTTTTAATACGCTTTGGACAAAAGATGAAATCCTCTAGAGTGAACTCTATTTAAAATAAAAAATGTTTTTGGCTTAATTAATTTGTGTGGCTAGAATATATACTAGCATATCCCAAAATGAGAGGAAGGGAACATATAAGAGAAAGAGGTCAAAATTTGATGGAATGAAAATGTATTGAATGAAAAATCAATAATTTATTTCAAAATAGTGTTGTACTACAATTAAAAATTTAGTATTTCTTTCTCAAGTTAGAAATTATGCTTTAGAAAAAATTGTATACAACATTATAACTTGCATTGGTAAATGTTAAATTAATAACGGTTAAGATGCGAATTGAATCTCATAGTTTTTCTTTGGAAGGAACTAATAAACTGAGATTTCTACACATTTTGTTGGAATTAATGGAAAAATCTAGTGTTTTCTATATTAATGTATTTGGTTGCTTGTTAATTTTGGATCTTCTACTTAGATACAAGATCCTATCATTTAGGGGGTGGTTGAATCAACCAAGCTAATCTATGAGTTTATATGTATGTGGTTCTTCTGAATGAATGGAGTGCATTGTGTGGAGTGCTTGGGCACTCTCCAGCTACCTCACCTCGAGAGACACTTAATTAATAGAATATCAGTTTTTGAGGCATTTTAGGCTTGGGTGGTATTTCTGAGTGAGAAGAATATTCTGCCAAACAATACAGTTTTATTAATGACTAGAAATATGTTGAGCCACAATCTGCTCAACACATTTATGTAATTCAAGAGCTACTAATGGTTCATGAAGAAGGGCATAAAAACTTGAATTATGAACCTATTTCTCAAGATCTAGATGATAACGATAATGAGGGGAATGCAAAACTAAGAGCAGAACAAAGATAAAGGAAACAAATATGCCTTCAATGGAATTAACGATTCTTATCAAAGTCAATCATCATCTCAAGTTTTTCCATCTCAAAGCTTCAAGTAAGCTTGCACTGTAAGCTTGCACTCCTAGGAGCTTTATATATCACCAATGATTCTTTATATGTTAAAGAAAAACCATATCAAGTGACCTATGTTAAGCCAAGGAAGGAAAAATATGACTTTGGGTTAATTTCTCCATTAAGGGGGAGTGTTGGAATTAATGGAGAAATCTAGTGTTTTATATATTAAGGTATTTGGTTGTTTGTTATGATTGAGAGATTCAATCCACCAAGCTAATGTGTGTTAGGTGCTTAGGCATTCTCCAGATTAGATCCTCTTTTTTTATCCCATATTCTATCTATCCTTGGAATTTTATCACATTCATGCTAGGAAGTAAACTAATTTTTTATTTTTTATTTTATATGTTTTTTTTTCAAAATTTAATAATAAAAAATCAATCCACTATATCTAAAAATCATGCATGAATGTCCTAATAGTATCAGGAAATTATGGGATAAAATGTGAAGCAAATATCTAATATATGAAAACTTGTTTTTAAATAATATTAAAAAAAATTATTCAAAGTTAATCATGATTGGTTAATGTTAAATGAATTTCTATAATGCTTCCTTGGTAGGCACTAATAAGACCAATGTCCATCATGTGACAAATGAAGTCACATCATTAAATATGGAATCTAGATCCTAACAAATACCACTGTATTCATTGTGCGATCTCTAAATCAAACTTGATTTTTTTCCTTAAAGAATTTATAAATAGTTTAAATAGTTATGTAAACAGATTATGAACCAATAATAATTAATGTATGATTACAAAGATACTCTGTGTAGTCCACTATTAAATTAATGTATTTATAACATATCAAATTTATTACAATTTTTTTATCATGTTGAACTTTTAATTTCTTGTGTTTCGTATCACTTTACACTTATACTATACTTATAATATGCAATATTAATATAAATTTTCCCTCCTATGTTCATTTATATTGGATTTCAATGAACAGTATCTTCATAGTCATCATATCATAACTTTTATTAATAAAAATCATTAAAATAAAATCAATAATACGTATGTATTCCATAATTTATTAAATGTTCTATAGGCATGTCTATGTTGTAATAGGGTTTCAAAAATTTTAATTTAATTATCAATAAGTAATAGATGGATATTAGGTATTTAAAAATATTTAACATTTCATAATATCCACCAAATATTTATCCAATAGGCATGTTTCTTTTGGAATAGGGCTACCATTAAAAAATTATGAATAATTATTAGTTGGATGGTAGGGATTTAACCTCCATAAAAAAATATAGAATATTCTTAATTGGTGCAGGGGCTACCCCGCTTTACCCACATTCCCATTACTTTCAATGTTTCACTTAAACTGTGTGTGGATGCATCCCTAAATTTATTTCCCAAAGCTGTGTGCCAACCTGACAATCTTTGCACTCCCAAATTCCATCTTTTTATTCCATAAGGGTCTTCTTAATCCTTTCTTCCATTCATTCATAAAATTCCTAGAATTTGATTAATGAATACATGTTCAACCTTATATCTCCCAATGCAACAAGTCTTTTGTCAAAATAGAACCAGCGCACTCAACCATCCACAATTCTGGCAACTCAGCAGGTTCTTGTTTCTGGGACTGGAGGTTAAATAACTCCAAGCCAAAGAATTATAGTCTCAGAATCTAAGTCATCCTTTGGATTTACTTGTCCCTTAATCCAACCTCATATTACGTCCGAAGAACGAGGCGTCCACACTATTTATGTTCAACATTGCATATTTGAGCATTTTACACAACATAACACTTTGGTTATGAAAACTATATATTAACCCACACGTAATATCTTAATGCATAATATATATGCCTCTCGTTCGCATATTCCATTATTTATTAAAACCACACACATTCATTATAAACCTTAATATATCTTCCATCGGACATATACATCGAAAACCATAATTAAACCAATTCATATATATATATGACTCTGTCGGCCCCACAGTTCAATCAAACGAACGCGTACATCGTACCTTGCTTAACCTCCAGGTTCTTCCATTAAACTTTGCGTATCTCCGCCAGCTGAACACTGTCCGATTGTCCTCCTCCGAATCAACGGTTCTTGTGCATTTCACTCGGCTTCTTGGTTCAATAGTTAACGCGCGAAGGCGTAGGTTAACGAGTGGTATTTGAATAGTGGCCTAGCCACATGGCGTATGATCAATGGAATCGCTGCAAAATCTGTAAAACCACCTCATGGTTGAAAGGTGGTGCGGAATGGGAAATCTTCCCTCCATGAAACCGCTCGTGGTTTTCACCCCCTGTTCTTCGGTCAAGGTTCCGCCTTTCCAGGTTCCATTATATAATTCAACCCACCTTTTCGCTTTACTTCCACCTGCTTATATTTCTTCAGCACTTCTGGTATAAATCTCTGTCCGTCCTCCGATTTCTTCGCCCATGTTGACAATATTTATATCTATCCTGCTAACTGGACACAGAGCACATTTATGTCATCACAGGGTTTTTTTTTATAATTATCACAGATTTCTCTTATTCTCCACCGGAATGCACGCATATATTCACACAGAACTCATTTAAGAAAAACAGATATATATTCAAACATGGACTGAATCCATAAGCGTAGATATACTGAATATTTCTTATTTATACAATGAATTAACATATAATTACTGACTGGCCAGATCTTGAAGGTGATGGCCTTCTTCCTTTCCTATGCAGCTATCTGCAAGTACAGGGGCAGGCTTGTGCAGCCCTTCCTGTGCAGGTCTCTCTCCCCGACTTTGTCACAGAGGTTTTTCTTATACAACTACAAGGAATCGATTCAATTCCTTGATGACTCACAGACTCTTCAACTTCCTACAATTCCAATTAGACTAGCCTCCAAAACTGACTATCTCTTCGGGTGCCCATCAATCATTCGGGCAGTTACAATATTTTCCTTCCTTCCAAATTGACTAAAATTACTCAATTATGAATATTTACATAGGTAAACAAAACATAAGACCCCCTCCTACATTTATTTATGTACAAAAGTTGTCTCGGGTCTAATGCTCCTGCATCAGACTCCCCAGGTTCAAATGATTCATGATCTCCTGATCATGTGCTTCATCTTTATCTTCCTGGATCCCATACTCTGCTCTGCAACTAGTTATTTGTTACAGCATTCTTCTTCCACATACCTCCTGGCTACCATACCTTGTGTTGTAGCTCTCCACTTGCTATGCCCTCGTAGTCAGTGACTGTCTCTTTCTTGTTGCTGCTAATTCCCTGCTTCTTTGTTGTTGTCCTCCTCTGAGGCATCCTCTGCATCAGGTTCCTTATCCATTCAATTTCTCTATCTAATATTTCCTCTGAATGTAGGATGCTTGCTTCTGTTTGCTGCATTCTCGTCTCTTCAATTTTTACTGCTTCCTTATTCACTATGCTTACTACCACCCAATCACCCATACCCTCTCTGCAATAGTAAAACTTTTGCTCTTCTGCTGGCAACACTTCAGCTTGTTGCTCCAACACTCTCTCCAGCAACACCCCAAGCTACTGTTCTGGAAATTCACTCTCTCCTCTTCTGAATATCTTCAGCAACCATTTTTTCCCTCTCCTTTGGCCAAACAAATCTTCTCTATGCTGCAACTCAAGCTCAGCATCTTCTTCTTCTATTATGGCAATCTTCAGAAATTGCCTTCCTTCTTCTTGATTGATTCCAGCAATCAAATCAAGTTCTCTAGCCACTATATCTTCATCTTCTATCAGAGTGAAACTCTGGTTCTCCACTGCTGTAACAGCCCCAACAGTCTTCCATACAGTCTTCTCTTCAATCTTCTCTTGGCTATTCGAACAAGCCAATTCATCCTTGCTATCAATAGCAAAAATATTTTCCTGCCCATGAGACATGGCTATCTCATCTTCATTCAGCTGCTCATCCTCATTTTGCAACAGCTCTTATTCTTCTAATACAATTCCAAGTGATGGATTGTCTTCTGCCTTGCCTGCCAACATAGCCACTTCCTTAGTTCCAAAACCCCAAGACCCAATGGTCCCTACTGATGATTCAATCAGCAATTCTTTTCTATCTTCGTCCCATTGTGTCTTCTCATTCTGCAGCCCCCAATTCTGAAATTGAGTTCTTCTCTCTTGTAAGGAATCCTGCTGATTCAGCACACTCTCCAGCAGCTCAATTTCCCCATTCCATGGTTTAAATTCTTCCATAGAATTCTCCTCTTTCAATTGATTGCCCCATGCTGTCAATTCTCCTTCAGCATCAACAAGATCTGCACTCCTCAAACATTTGTTAAAACAAAATTCACAAGGCCTCAAAGCCTTTCCTTCTTCTGTCAGCACCTCAGTATGCTGTCCCAAATTTCTTTTCTCTTCGATCAGCACATCAGAATGTTGATTCCAAATCTTCAAACATTTCTTGAGACTGTCAGCCAGTCTCTCTTCTGCACCATCCCCTTCAAGGATGTCTTTCTGTTCCAGCTCATAAAAATGAACTTTCTCATATTCAATCATTTTTTTCCTTACCATCTGAACACCTTCCCTCTGTGGTCCTATCCGCTGCTCATGCCACAATGTTGGCATCTCACCACAATCTTCTCTATCTTCTGCTGTCACTATCTCCTCAGTCTTTATCAGAATAAAATCCCGATTTCCTATCTCTGCAAGGACTCCAGCTACCTGCCCATTATGGCCATTTAACAAAAGCATCCTGTCATTATCAACATTGATGACAAGTTCATCATCATCAACTCCATTGAAACAATCTCTTCTACCAAATAAGGAATTAATGAATTCCTTCTGCTGCAGTAGTTCCATCTGTTCTCCATCTGAAAGATACTCATCATACTTTACTTGGAAAAAGTCAACTTCATCTGTCACATTCTCACCATGTGAGATGCCTTCATTAACACCTACATTCACACACAACTTGTCAGTTGTAAAAACATAAGACCCCACGGTCTCAGTTGGTGATTTGGTCACCAAATTTTTGTGTTGTTCCAAGTCTTCTATATTTTCCAGATATTCTTCAATGGTCTCTTCTTCAAAGTCCTCAAGCTATTCAGCCTCCAGCTTTTGGTCAATATCACAAACTAAATCTCTTCTGCTTCCAATATGTTGGAAAGCAGAATCTTTCTCCAACTGTGCATGGACATCCTCAAAACATGTAGCTGCTCCATTTTCTTCCTTAGTGACAACATCAGCAGTTTTCTCTCTCTCACCTGCTGTTCCTGCAATCATACAAAATATGTCAGATGTAAGGCTCTTGGACCCCTTGGTCCCACTTGAAGCTTCAGTCTCCAAGTCCTTTTCCAAATACTCAATTGCCCTGAGTATTTCCCTTTTCATCCGAGCATTCATCATCTGTTCCTTCTTCCTTTGTAGCCTCAACCACTTTATCTTCTTCCTCATTAGCCACCCAATTCTCTGGCTTTCTTCTATCCATCTCTTTATTTCATTAAACTATTTTATGATCTCAGCTAATTCTCTCTGCAATTCTTCATCAGTGGATTTCTTCTTCCTCATGCCATTTGCTTTGGCATCTTCCCACACTCTTCTGCTGTGGTTTCTCTCAGAACCTCTACAATCTCTGTAGTATCTGCTATGGCCCTCAGTAGCCATTCTCTTCTAGAGGAGTTCTTCACTCACAAGCTGCACTAAGCCTTTGCACAACAAGCTCTCTTGCTGCAACTCACCTCAGCAAGCTTCTCTCTTGAGCTCTAGCTTTTGGCAAGTACTGGTCCCCTCCCTTCTGGAACCTTCTGGGCTTCACTCTACAAATTTCTCAAGAAAACCTCTTCTTACTGTCAACCAACCTCAGTTGGGAATCTTCCAGGTTCTGCCACACTCTTTATGCACTCAGAATCCCTTGCTGGACTCTTCTATCACTGCCCTCAAATATTGTGATCTACTTCTGCTGAGATTTCTTCAATTGTCTGCACTCTGTATTTTGCAAACAAATCATTCCAAACAGAGTTCAAATAAGGCTCATCTTCTCTCGAGAACACTACAATTGTCCTCCTTATTCAGCCTCTAGCTGAATACCAGGCTCACTTTCTTACCTCTCAAGATCCCTGATTGATCTTGCTTCTTTCCTTTTCTTTTCACCTGCACTACATCTACCAACTGCAATATTCTGTCTTCAAATCCAGATTCTTCTCATCTGGAGACCTTCACTGTATGTCAAATAAAATCTGTATTTTCCTCTGTCAAACAGATTCAAATATCAACTATTCTTTTTCCCGTTCAGTACATGTTCATTTTCAAAACAAAATTTTCAACGAGCTAACTAAATTCTAGCTCTGATACCACTTTGGTGCAGGGGCTACCCTGCTCTACCCACATTCCCAGTACTTTCAATCTTTCACTTAAACTGTGTGTGGATGCATCCCTAAATTTATTTCCCAAAGCTGTGTGCCAACCTGACAATCTCTGCACTCCCAAATTCCATATTTTTATTCCATAAGGGTCTTCTTAATCCTTTCTTCCATTCATTCATCAAATTCCTAGAATTTTATTAATGAATACCTGTTCAACCTTATATCTCCCAATGCAACAAGTCTTTTTTCAAAATAGAACCAGCGCACTCAACCATCCACAATTCTGGCAACTCAGCAGGTTCTTGTTTCCGGGACTGGAGGTTAAATAACTCCAAGCCAAAGAATTACAGTCTCGAAATCTAATTCATCCTTTGGATTTACTTGTCCGTTAATCCAACCTCATATTACATCCGAAGAACAAGGCTTCCACACTATTTATGTTCAACATTGCATATTTGAGCATTTTACACAACATAACACTTTGGTTATGAAAACTATATATTAACCCACATGTAATATCTCAATGTATAATATATATGCCTCTCGTTCTCATATTCCATTATTTATTAAAACCACACAACATTCATTATAAACCTTAATATATCTTCCATCGGACATATACGTCGAAAACCATAATTAAACCAATTCATATATATATATATGACTCTGCCAGCCTCATAGTTCAATCAAACGAACGCGTACACCGTACCTTTCTTAACCTCCGGGTTCTTCCATTAAACTTTGCGCATCTCCGCCAGTTGAACACCGTCCGATTGCCCTCCTCCGAATCAACGGTTCTCGTACATTTCGCTCGGCTTCTTGGTTCGATAGTTAACGCGCGAAGGCGCAGGTTAACGAGTGGTATTTGAATAGCGGCCTAGCCACGTGGCGTATGATCAATGGAATCGCTGCGAAATCTATAAAACCACCTCACGGTTGAAAGGTGGTGCGGAATGGGAAATCCGCCCTCCGTGAAACCGCTCATGGTTTTCACCCCTTCCACTGTTCTCCGGTCAAGGTTCCGCCTTTCCAGGTTCTGTTATATAATTCAACCCACATTTTTTCTTTACTTCCACCTGCTTATATTTCTTCAGCACTTCTGGTATAAATCTCCGTCCGTCCTCCGATTTCTTCGCCCATGTCGACAATATTTATATCTATCCTGCTAACTGGACACAGAGCACATTTATGTCATCACAGGGTTTTTTTTTTTTAATTATGACATATTTCACTTATTCTCCACCGGAATGCACACATATATTCACACAGAACTCAGTTAAGCAAAACAGATATATATTCAAACATGGAATGAATCCACCAGCGCAGATATACTGAACATTTCTTATTTATACAATGAATTAACATACAATTACTGACTGGCCAGATCTTCAAGCTGATGGCCTTCTTCCTTTCCTATGCAGCTATCTGCAAGTACAGGGGCAGGCTTGTGTAGCCCTTCCTGTGCAGGTCTCTCTGCCCGACTCTGTCACAGAGGTTTTTCTTATACAACTACAAGGAATCGATTCAATTCCTTGATGAATCACAGACTCTTCAACTTCCTACAATTCCAATTAGACTGGCCTCCAAAACTGACTATCTCTTTCGGGTGCCCATCAATCATTTGGGTAGTTACAATATTTTCCTTCCTTCGAAATTGACTAAAATTACTCAATTATGAATATTTACATATGGAAACAAAACATAAGACCCCCTCCTACATTTATTTATGTACAAAAGTTGTCTCGGGTCTAATGCTCCTGCATCATTAATAGTATACAAAAATAAAAAACTTCGATATTTTTCCAAAGTATTTATGTCATTTTTTTCCCTTTTAATTAAAATGATGCCATATGAAACAATTGTCATATGAAATGAGATTATTTTTTGGACATATAATATTGTTAATTCATGGCATTTCCCATGATTACAATAGATCCTATTTACAAATTAATAATTTCCAAGATAAAATGGGGTGAAATCAATGAATAAGTAGCTTGTTACCTGTTTTTTTTTTTTAATGTACGTATATATTTAACTTATATATTATGACAGAGTGATGTGTATCTCGATTTACCCGATTTTATTTCAAAAATAGTTATGTGATTTTTACTTTTCAATCTCATGATATTAGATCCAACAAATTTCCTCATTAGTCGTGATCCCTTTGAGTTCAACCACCTACTTCCTCTCCTCATGTCCTTACATCCATGCCTTGAGGTTCCCATTTCCATACATATATTTTAACAATCAGTTCCCATGCTTATACCCTTTTGACAATGCTAGATTTATCCAAAGCCTTAACGCACCACAATTGATTTTTCTCTTTTTTATTCCAATTCTATTTGAGAAATGCTACAACTACTGCTTGCCCGTTTCCTACTTCATTTTGGTAATCGTGGGGTCCTCCATAAGATATCTTCGATTGTTCTGCTATACCTAAAGGAAACTATTCCATCAGTGATGTATCATTTGTTGACTCACTTTTGATGGTGTTTATAGACTCAACAATTGCTAATATCATCCATTTAGCAACTTGTCCCCTCAAGATTGTGAAATATTCCCATGTTAATACTCTCCTCATTTTCTTCGTCTCTCTTGTTAGAAGGAGATACAACATATAGAGATCTGTTAACATTTGATATTACTTTAAAACCAGAAGATGAAGTAACAATGCTTGTTGGGTTGAAGACTTCAAGTGAAGTCAAGAATCTCAGGAAAGTATAGAAGCGTGATGTCCCTTGGTAATATCCTAAAAATTTATTTACTATTTACTGTGATTAAAGAAATGTATTTAATAATAAATTCAAGAATTTTGCAACTAAGTAGACATGTTTTATTTCATTTTTAATTTATGTTCTTTACATAATGAATTATGTCTATGCGAGAGTAAAGGTTGGAAAAAGAAATACTAGAGGAATCTCACACCCAAGTGGTTAGGTAGTTATGATGAAGTATTTACTCACATAAAATACCTAAGGAAAGAGATAAAAGAGGAAGAGAAGAAATATTCAAGAGTTGGTTGGCCAATGGAGTCTGTCTGAAGCTTGAAGAGCTCAAATTGGTATTCAACTACCTCTGGTTGTGACCAGATAGCCCTTGGAAAAAATTTCCTATGGTTTTTTTAATATGAGGAAACTAATCATCCTCGGTATGTAGCGAGATCAAAGGGGGATACAATAACCAATACTAATCTCAAAGGGGAAGAAGAAATCCAATAGGGTATGCGGAAATTGAGGCAAGAGAGAAAAGAAGAAGAGAAGAATGTCTCAAGAGCCAGTTGGCTAGTGGAATATGTTTGAAGCTTTAAGAGATCATATTCATATTCGGCTACGTCTACTTACGACAAGATATCCCTTGGAAAATTTTCCCTATGGTTGTTTTAAATTTTAGGAAAAGGATAGTCTTGGGTATGTAGTGATATTGGGGGATAATAAAGTGACACATACTGATCTCATGGTTGGGTGGAGTATTTCTAGTTCGAGTGGTTCACGACTAGAAAAAAATTGTAGAACTTAGATAAGTTTTAACTCTAGACTTGGTGTCTGTACTAGAGGTTGTTTTGTAGAATAATAATATTTGTGACAACATTGGTTGGAAAATGTAGTTAATTGATATGTAGCAGTGATTATTTAACTATATTTATTTTATCAAGCATGGGAATAGTTTTTTGAAACCCACTGGATTGTGGTTATTTACTAAAAAAAAAAATTGAACGCTGAAATTAAACCCTAAACCACGATTCAATCACCAGTGAAAAGGATGATGACCTTCAAAGGGCTTAGAGGTAAGGGTAGTGCATGGTTGCAAAATCTAGATGTGATTTATATTTCGTTTAAGCCTAACAGTACTAAAATTGATTCAAAGAAAAGAATATATTCCATTACTAACCCATAACAAGAATGCTTTGATAAAGAAAAAGTCAAGAAAATAATAATTGTCGAAGTAAAACTTCAAGTTTTCAATTACAATCCGAGTTGATTTTTCCAAAAGGAAACTTTTAAAAAAAGGGAGGAAAGAGATCAAGTATGACACGATTAGGTGACATTATGGCATGAGTGAAGCGGTGGCTTAGGATAAACTTGTAATTATTTCATCTCAATAAATATTTTAGAAAGAGGATTGTTGTAAACAAAAGGAATAATAAAAAAAACTTTAGTAGGGTTTGTAGAGACCCAACTGAGTTATGAGGTTGGGATAGCTAAGTAGAAACCTCAAAAAACATTCCCGGGCTCTTATAAATCAACCTAACCAACATTCAAATAAGAAAGGAGAAAAATAGAACCCTAGCATGAGAATGTTCGACCTGGGTTAAACCAAAATGATAATGGGCATAATATTCTAATTTAAATTCTTACAATGAAATATCTACATAGTAGTTGAATAACGTTATCAATTTATTAATTCTAATAATGCTTAATACCCATGAATTCGTATTTATAAAATATACTCCATGATAAAACAATAGTGTAAAGAAATTTAACAACGATGAAACTGAAACCCTCATGGTTTTCAACCAAAGTATTTAGAAAAATTCAATACAATTATTACAAGGTTATTACTCGGAAAATACTTGAAACGTTCATGCCGTTATAACAAACTAAATTCCAAAAAAAACCTAACCACCTTGGACAAAGTATTTGATTACAAGTTAAAGCTATTAACACGAGAGTCCAAATGGCATAGAGACAAAAACTGAGAATATAGAGTAGTAAAATATATTTGCTAAAGAACCTGGTTTAGCTAGAACGAGAACCACAATTGGAGAAAATGGTCAGCTACCATACATGCAAATAGAAACATGAAATGATAATTAATAAACTTAGGGTTTGAGGTAACAGTAATTAGAGTGTGTAGCAAGAAAATGAGTACCCATCGAACTATTTGAAACCCATCATCTAAAGTTGATAGGAAAAACAAAGTCCTTCACCATAATTTCAAACTCGCACTATCACCTAAGTCATGCTGTGAGGAAGGAAAAAATAGGCAATCATTTTAGTAGTGACTGGTCGACTAGCTTGTACAAAACTCCCAGGAGACACTCAAAAATTTGCAAAGTAAAGAATGAAAGCATGAAAAGAACATGGCAACAAAAAACATCAAATTAACATGCACATGAACAAAAACAGAACAAAGAAACCATGGTCATATGGTAAGAAGGACTCCTTCATATTACATGTAGAAGTAAGACGAAACAACTTAAGTGTGAGCTTAGGGTTTCTTCGACATAGAGGATCCTGATGCACAAAGACGAAAAAAAAATGAATGAGTTAATGGGTCAAAACATCAAAGGTTTTGGTAGCTTCATAGAGGCCGTGTCATAGTTGAATGTCCAATCAGAAACCTGAGGATATACAAATGTGAATAACTACGTTTCACCCAAACATACATTACAGTTGCCCCATGGCTGTAACAGTTAGTCAAGAATGTTCCTTTATAGTTTTAAGCTTGGGTCACTTCCATACAATGGAACCTACCCCTTAACCCTACAAATGAATAAATAAAAATGTTGTATTGCTAGTGGAGCAATAAATTTAACAAATTTAATGTTATGTTTTCCAAACTTAAATTTTAAAGAATAAAATTTCATATTGATGATTGTTGTATATTGATGAATTTTGTACTAAGGGATGTGTATCAATTTTTTTGTTTGTAATTTCTTAGGTATGTGTTACTTATAGATGTTTTATTGCAATCACATTGCCAAAATCATATGTTAAACTCCAACATTTTCATAATTGCAAATATTTTCTCTTCGAATGTGAATAAAAATGTAAAATACTTCATAACAACCATTTTACATCCAAGTGATGTTATGTGCAATGTTTGCAATAGAGCAACAATATTTTTCTAAGTAATATCCCAATGAAAAATATTTTAAAAACGTCTTAAAAACACTCTATAGTTAAATCACATTAGCAGAATGGTGGTTATATGTTGTTTTTTTATGATAGCAAGCTATTCAACATGGAAGAAGACATTCCATACAAACCGATGATGAGAAGATCGGTAATATTGATATATTCTGACATTGGAAAGTTGTACTTTACCAAAAGAAAAGCCTCAGATATACTTGGACCTTGGCTGAAGATAGCCCCCTTTACAGAATATGTTCTCCGATTTCTTTAAGAAATTCAAGTTCTTTTCTCTGAGGATATGATGTAGGAACACATAAGCTTTCTCTTAGACTTGCTACTGGGAGCTTGAATCTTGTAATAAGATAACAAAAATGTCTCTATATACTCATCTTTGATGTTCTTTGAGCCCAAAACATTTCCAAATGTTTCGATACAGGTTTTTAAGAAAATATTTTGTTGTGATGTGGTGAATGGGTGTGATAGAGCCACGATTTATGTAAAATTGTTGAATGACCATTTCTTACGTGTTCTAGTTAATAGGAGTGATTATGTAAAATCGTTGAACGACCATCAAGGTGTTTTTTTTAAACCATAAATAATGGATAACTATTCTATTATGTTATGGAAATGTATTATTTCGGATGTGATGTTTCACACATATTGTCCATGATCATATTTACTGAGTTTGAGTTTGAAATCAGATTCAATAGACTAGATAAGGAAACAATTTGATTAAAAAAACAATTGGAAATTTTTTTCCATAGTTACGAAGTTCGAGTTTAAATTTGGATTCAAATAAATATGATAAGAAAACAATTTGATTCTAATACTTTCAATTTGAAAAATATTCGCCAGTATACTTCATAAAATTTTAATGATATGCTTCAAAATCCACAAATTTAGGTCTTTCTTTGGCTTCACTACTGACTGGCCCTCTCTAGGTTGTGAGGAATATCAGTCGGAATCCACTAATATTTTTTTATTCTTTAGAAAGATAAAAAATCCTTTTAATTCAATTTTGATATTCCCATCCTTCTATGCCCATGAATCATAAACCAAACTAATTTTACATGGACAATTCAGTTGAATTTAACGAACTAACAAATATTTTAATTTTTTTAACCGATCTGGCTACAGGAGGCCCTATACAAAACCCGAATTTCTTCCTACACATGCCCTTCCATTTCTAGTTTAAGCAGTCTACTTGGAAGTGATGAAAGTGTTGAGCCAAACTTTGGCTGATTTAAGCTACAAATTTAGGACATGCCCATTCCTTGACTTCTCTATAGTGCAACTTGTGCTAATCTCTGAGAGGTTAGTGGTGCACCCTTAATGAGGGGAAATGGTATACAACACTACTAGTTACTACGTGATTATCTTGTTGTCGAGTAGATCCAAAACGATATGATGACCACCGCTGGCCCATTACAATTTTTTCGAACTACCACCTTTTTGAACTCTCATCTATGGAGGATTTTCAGCCGCATGTGAAGATCTCTTTACATAATGGTAATGAAAATGGAAATAGTCTTGATTTGACCTCAGAAGCCCAAAACCAAAACAAACATGCTGCATATTCTTATACGTTATGGACATATGACGAAAGTGCCAAGAGAAACCTCCCCTTAAAAACACCTTCTACGTAATAACATTTTGAAAATAATCATGTCAAGAATCTATATTAGTTATCTAGATTAAATTAGATTTTTATTAGCTAATATTAAATAATATATTAGGCTCTATTGAAATGGATATAGCTCCCTCATATTAATTAATTATTTATTGAGTAATTGATATAATTACAATTATATATATAATTTGGAAAATGATCGTATATTTAGAAAAATAATATATATGGGGTGGATTATTTATTTTCAATCATCAGAATATATGTTATGGATTACTCATTCTTAATAATAATCATCAAAATAATTATAAGAAAATTTATTATGCCATTCAAGAATCATGTCACTTATTGCAATTGAATCTCCGTGATGTGACAGAAACCCAATTGATTATAAAAAAAATAAAAATTACTTCTGAACAATAAAATTATTTATGTATATTAATTTTAATCTATAACGGTTGATTCAGGGCCCTAGCGAAGCAACGAGGATGAACCCTAGCAACGCGTTCTCGGCTGCCCTCACTGTCACGGCCGTCAGGCCGCCGCCAGGCTTCGCAGATCTGAGCGACCGATGGCTTGAAGCTCCGCCCCTGCGACTGCAAGTCGCAGCAAACAATAAGACATGCCGCGACTCTCAAATTCCAGGCTCTCACGCCGGATTTGATATCTCTGCGAAAGGCGTGAGTGCTGAATGCAATCTGGAAGATGCCCCTTCACTCCAGCAGTACCCCGACGACCATGAACTCCAAGGAAAGAAAACCTTTGGCCCACCGAATCCTCAGAAAGAAGATTGGCGCCTCATCGCCAGGAAACCGAAATGGATCGTGGATACCAAAGAACATGCACGGAAGAGCTCTGCCAAGAACACATGGACTTTCGCCAACGACTCTGCTCCCTTGGCCCTGTTGGGCATGGCCGACGTCGTCACCATAGCAGGGAGCGAATGCACTGGGGGGTTCAGCGCCGCAGGCCTCCGAGGCCTCCCTTCTTCGACAATCCTCAGAATGCAGCATTGGACCTTCGATCTAGCAACAGATCCTGGCCAAGCTGCAGATCGAGGGTTCAAACCCACTTGGAATTACGCAGATCTTACTGCAGGGACTCTCGACCCCTCCAATGTCCCTCTCTATCGACGACTTGGCCCAGAAGTAATCTCCATCGCTCGGCGGCACAAAGACCTCGGATCAGATCCCTGTTCGGGCACATTTCAGATTCAACTCCGGCTGCTCTCTGGCAAAACTATTTTTCTTTGGGTCTCCCCTTCATATCTGATACAGAATCTTAAGCTTATCCTGGAATGACGGACTGGGATTCCCTCACTACACCAGAGACTTCTCTTCTAAGGTAAACAGCTTGAGGACCCTCTTCCCCTTTCTGCTTACAACATTAACAGAAATGATTCTATTGTATTTACCCTTCGTTTACGAGGTGGTGCTGTTGGACAGTCTTCTTCAGCCCCTACCTTCTCTTATAAAGACGTTTTTCATTCTCAGAACCCCAAACCCCCTGCAACCCCCAAACCCCAGCCTTTTCTAGTCGACAAGTTGGATGAAGTACCTTCTGTTGAAATCCCTCTTCCAGTTATTGCAGACGATCTTCAAAATTTTGCAGATAGAGCCCTCATTTGCAGATTTAATGGACTTTGGCCGTGAACAAAGGATCTCTTTGATTGGATCCACGATAACTGGACTAGAAAATTCCATATTTGCTGTTGCTCACGAGGATTCTTCATAGTATTGTTCGAGCAATCTAAGCATTATGAACAGGCTCTACAGGAAGGCCCCTGGTTTTTTGGAAATGCTGGGCTCTTCTTAACCCCTTGGTTCCCAGATTTTGACCCTGCTACAGCAACCATCACTAGAACTCCTGTTTGGGTCAGGCTTCCCAAATTCCCTCTCCATCTATGGCACCTAGCAGTGTTCAAACACTTGGGCGATTCATTGGGACGCTTTCTCACTGTAGATTATGAAAGGGCACATCAGGGCCTTTACACATATGCCAGTTTATGCGTGGAACTTGACATCAGCAAAGGCTTGCCTGATCAAATCATCCTCAAGATCGGCGATTTCGTCTGGACTCAGATCTTAGACTATGAGAACACTGCATTCCGCTGCCGCCACTGTCACCAAACAGGGCATCTGCAGAACTCCTGCCCCACACCAGCAGGAAAAAAGACTAAAGGAATCCATACAAAGTCCAAATCCAAAAAATGGACTCCCTGTACCCCGCCGCCTGCTACAGATTCTACCTCCTCGAGCTCTGATGATGATGGGAGTGATGCAGAACCTGATCTTGCTCCTCCGACTAAGAACTTGTCCACTGATGCTCCTGAGCACCCCCCTAATACTACCGTTACTCAGAAGCGTAGTCATGAGTCCGCCTCCTCTGATTCAGATAAGGAGGCCCCTCTTTTGGAGAACTCCAGTCTACAAATTGTCCCAGCACATACTCACCAGGATGGTTGGGTTAAAGTCAACAAAAAGAAAGGGAAGAAACTCCGAGTGGTAAACTCTACCAATTCTGGGTAGGAGTCGGTTCCTTACTACTTTCCAGTCGCTTGTTGCTGCTCCTTGCTTGTCTATTTTCTCTCTCCGGGGACCGAAGTTGATATTTTATCATTTCCGGTTGGCCGTGATTTTGTTTCTCTTGAATGTACTTTCTTATGTACCATACTTTTGATTAATAGAATTAGTCCAATTCAGAAAAAAAAAAAAAAATTAATCTATAACGATAATTTTTTTTATATATATTGGCTTATTTTCAATTGGAAAATATCTGCATTCTATGGGCCAATATGAGGGTGATGTGTGATTTTGTCCATACTCAACATAAAATTAACATCTCTCTCTCTCTATATATATATATGCGTGTGTGTGTGTGCATGTGTGTGTGATGGTAATGATGATGATGATGATGACGAATGTCCACTAGGACCAATTTCGTCTATCAGACCTTAAGGAAGTAAGAAATTAATTGCAACTCGTTAATATTTTATTTATATAATTAAAAAGGAGGGAGATAAGCGCTCCAAGTTCACTCTAGTTTTGTTGAATTAAAAGGTCAAGGAGGTTGGTAGTGTGGAATTTGTTTTGGAAATGAGAACAGATGTAAGATACAGACAATCTAACAGAAAGTTTTTTTCATATTCAACCTCTTTATTACCACATAAGTGATAGATTGTTTCGTCCCATGGTGTTTTGGCAATAGAAAAACCCCTGATATCACTACGAATATCATGGAAATTATTTATTATCTTTGCAATGTACATTTTATTCTTAGTACTGGTCAAGGAAAAAATTATTTTTTTAGGTTAGGAATGATAGCATTGATGACCTCCTTATAATACCTTAGCTTCATTTTTCCCTCTAGCTCCCTATCATCCGATAATTTATCTTTAATTTTGGAGGTATTAGTACTTTTAATATTATCCCTATTCCCCAAGATGATCCTCTCTTGTATCCCCCAAGGGTCGAGCGAAGTTTGGGCATCCTTATTCCATCTATGCTTGAGTGAGAGGTGGGTGTTGTGGCTAGAGTTGAAATCAATTTTGTGAAAACTATTGGCTTCTATGTTCTAAATTAGCTTCTTCTTATACATCAAATATATGAACATAGTCATGATTTTAATGGGATAAATGCTAGTTTTGATCGAGAGGATGGGATGGGGAATATGTCCTTTAATCTTGAATTGTAGGTTATAAATTTAGTTTGAATCATTTCAATCTTCCTCCATGAATATCTGGATATACTGTAACCCCAAACCTCACATCCATATAAAATAATAGGGGTGAAAAGAGTCTCAAAGAGGAACAATTTTGTACTCCAAATCTAGATATCGACTGATTTACAACTCTTTTCAATATCATAATAAGATTTCCATCCTCCAATAATCCTTTTCTCAATGGTGGAATCTGAATATTTTCCTCTAATCCACCTCACCAAAGCTCCAAAGATCCAATAGGCCTGCTACCTTGCCCTATTACACTTCATTTGTTATTTTTGCAGTTGATCTACTTAAGTTTTTTTAATCCATTTCCCAATGGCCTTGCTTGAAGTTTCAACCAAATATTTAAAAAAACCCAAATCATAACTTAAGAACTAGCCTAATACCTTGATCAACAAATCTAAATCATAAGCAAATATCCCTCTCTGAATCTAAAAGGGATATATTCCTGTTTCCAATGTGGTTTTTGGTCTACCTCTAGGTTTCTTTTACAATATTAAGAAATTACAGAGTGATAACATGCCTTAGACTACTAGATTTCATAAATAATATTGAGATGTTCTTGAGATTGGTTTTAGTAATTACATTATGGAAGAAATAATATGCATCTACAATGTATATCAAAAGAATAAAGGTACATTATAGAATGCATGTTGGGTCATAAGAGAGGAATGATGTCATTATGCTAGGGATATAAATATAAAGGGGTATAAAAATGTTAATGAAAAAATGGATACATTAAATATCTCGTGTAAGTAGGTTATTTTCTAATTGGGAAGGTGTACTGTCGGGTTTGTGTATTGGTAGGGGGTTAAATAAAGTATTTTTTAGAGGTATTTTCCAATGTGGAGTGAAATTAAGGCTATGGTTTAGTATGGCACAAACACATGTGCTATGTCAGAGGTTCATTGAGTGAAGCCCCAGTGCATGTAACCATGCTTATAACCAACATATAACCAAAATAATAACAAGGATAAAACAACCATCAAAGCCACATAATAACAACTATATTTACTCATAAAATACAAGAGGAAAAGAGCTCTTATTAACATATGAAAATCCAATCAAATCAAAGACTTCCATGCACCACTCGACCATAGATTGGGCTAAACCAAATCTCTCTTTCAGCCAATCACCCTTGCGCCACAATCCAAGCATGAATGTGGGATATCATGGGATAACCAAAACAAAAAAAAACTAGGGATTCTAGACGCTAAACCACCATAACCCTCAACAAGTGATTCCACCTCACAATTGGAGATCACTAACCATCACCAGATTGGTATCTACCCAAGCTTTCCAGGGATCCAGAGCATTTGTTCCAACCTGGCTCTAGGACTAGTAATTCAACCCATAGTTTTCGTATGGATCCAAAGAATTTTTCCATCCAAGGGTCCAAAGCATTTTTCCAACCAAGGATTCGAGGACTAGTAACTCAACCCAAGTTGTTCTATGGATTGTAGAGTGTTTTTCCAACCAAGGCTCCAAGAAATATAACTCAATCCACAACCATAATAAACATGAGTACCAACCATAAAAAAACAGGAAAACCCACAATACCATATCTATCCTATAAATATAAAGGCTAGGAAAAAATAATTTCAATCTAGAAAATCCTCCATTCCAATGACAGATCATAACCAAATAACCAAATACATACACCATGCATGTTAAAACTACCAGTTAAATCATACATGCAACTTGGTACCTAAAAAGAAATCCAGATGTAGCCACTAATTCCATTGTTCCCTTGTACTTTTCATCTTTCATTTGTCTTCTTTCTCCAAATCCAATGTGCTCCAAGAATGCTCCAATAAAAATCTCAGTGTGCAAGAGAGAGAGAGAGAGAGAGAGAGAGAGAGAGAGAGAGAGAAGGAGAGAGAGTTGTATGGAATTTACAACTCCGGATAGAATTATCTTCTCTAGTCCTAGTGCACTGGTCTATAACAATAGAAAGAAAATAATATAAATTTTCCCTTAGAGAAATTGAAGAATGGAAAGCGGCTTACCTTTAACCTTCTGTAAGTCTTACTCACCTCTTGGCTTGTAATCTCCAATTGAAGCTCTGATTGATATAATTAGAAGCTATATATACAATCATAACAAGAACAACATATACAACATCTATGTAGCATTATCTAATTACTCTATTAAATAAAATAAAAAAACCATTGAAACATATGAATGTAAACATAACATAAAACATATAGGAAAACATTATATTATTTTTATTAATATGAATAGGAGAGAGTTTACAACCAATAAAAATAACTGATATTTAGAGATCTCCCAAAGTTGAATTATCCTTCCTTCTCATAAAGCACACCTCAACGTCACCCTGATGCATGAGGATGATGACTCTATTAGATTCAAGGTAGGAACATGAGGGAATGATCAGTCCCCAAAATCCAAACCTGAAGTTTTAGATGGTTGTGAATCTATAAGAGAGTATGGTAGTTTAGGAATTATTATCCATTTACCAATCTAGGCTTGAGATACAATAGTGATGGCCTGAAGATGATATCAAGGGATAAGAAGTGAAATCCCCAAGTTAGGATAAGATAGGATTCACAGTTATTATCCAAGGTAAATGGTTGAAAAACTCCTAGAAGCTTCTCAAAGAGGAAGCTTTGGGATTTTTTTTTCCTGAATTTGTAGAATAAGTGCACCCTCAACAAGGGATAATCTGTTGTAGATCAATGTTGGTGTAGGGTGGAGCAACTTGTTGGTAAATGCAAGTCCCTAAAGTGCCAGGGTGCGTTGGGCCTTAAAAGTATTTGATTTGAAGTAGTCAAACCCAAAAAGTCAGGGATTTGGAAGAGTGATTCTTAGGGATTTGTGTAGCGATGATGACAATGTGTTTACAGATTTTGATTGATCCATTTTGTAGGCCTATTAAGCAAATGGAAAAAAATGGCCTATAACGGATTTCCCCCTAAAGTGCAAGATCAGAAACAGTGGTTGATGATTGAAGTGTTTTACCTTGTGACAACTTTAGAGAAAGAAAAACTAGTTGAGATCATCATTTGTTACAATACATTCATCATGATATATTTTCTAAGGGAGGTATACCCATGGTCAACACATAAGCTAACATTACATGTACAATGATAACCAATCATGTCCACTGATGATAAAGTGTGGATCCATGATTTGATGATTGTATCATCATAGTCATCATGCTTTGTAATCTTTCATTAATCTGAAAAGCGTAGCCCTGATAGATGGGACAAGATTCAGTGTCTTATATCTCGTTCAATCAATCATCCAATGTATTAGTCTAACCATGTGAATAATGGAGCTAAAGTCAAACATAAAAGAGACCATCTCATTACCAGTCAATGTTATGGGTTATTAACAGATGCGAGAAAAACAACCAATGATGTTAATGCCTCTCATGGTACAATAATACATTCCATATGGTGTGAATGAATGATTTTAAGTCAAAAACCACACATAATCTGTTGGTCGAAGGCTAATGATGTAAATTTGTCACTGAGAGCGAGGAAACTTTCCATTAATGTATGAAATCCCAAAGATATTGAATGAAGAGTTTCTAATTCAACTTCTTGGATCATGAGTTTATGTCAATGGGAAGTGAGCCACACAAGAGGGCCTTGATATATCCCCCATCAAGAGGCACTTAGAATCTGCCAACAAGTGGAAGTAATTTAAATGAAAATATTCTTGAGTATGCAGTTGTGTTGTAACAACCCTACAAACCCTTGATCATTACAATAGTTTAAAGAAGTTAGTATTAATTACAATTGAATGTAGTTGATCATTATATTTCTAAATATTCAAATGGCCTCAAAAAATTCATGTTTTGAGAAAATGCATGTTTTCAATTTCTTTCTTCCCCCTCTCTTTGTAACTAAATTTCAAAAGAAAAATGGTTAAGAATGATGTGTTTGTTTCTCTTGTTGAAGTTTATTATTGTAAGAATTTGTATACTTTATTCACTCCCCATATTTGCATTTTTCGTGAAAGTTTTTCCCTTTTCATAAGTTTCCATTCCTTGTTAAAAATGTTACAGTCTATTTGATTCATGGACCAAACTTAATTTCTTGGCACTATATAAATGGAAATGACAAAAGTTTTGAAATAACCTCTATTCATAAGTACCATATTGTTCAATAAAATTATTTGGTGCATTTTTTCTTTTTTCTTTTTTAATGTGTAGAGAAACTTTTGATTTAAAGCTACTACGGTTGGAGCCACAAATAAAAGTAATTCTTTTCATGCTTAGTGGAATATTGAAATTCCCTTTTTTGGGGGTTATAAATTGTTTGAAATCATATTGCAAACAAAATAAGGGTTTAAATAACTATAATCTAAACCTTCAATATTGTGGATTTTTTCTCTCTTTTGTTTGGGTATATTTCCTAGTAAATTTTACTTTAAATGTAGTCGATATTTCTAAAAAAAACAAAATAAAATTATGAAATATGCGTGAATCAAGTGCTTTGGGAGTTTTTGATGACACTAAATTGATTCATACACTCAAAAATAAGATTTCACCAAATTTTAATAAAAAAACCTAAACATAAACAATTAAACTATAGTCATTAGATTCAAGCCACAAATATTACATTAACTGAAATGAGAAGTGCATTATGTAGCTCATATAAGAGCTAAGTGTGATTCCATCCTGATCCACATAAAAATGACATGTGTCCTTTCAAAAAATAAAAAAAATAGCTAGTAAAAGAACATACTGAAACTTAGTGTATAACTTGAGAAATTTGATCTCCCACTCCATGATAAATACAAAGTTAAATAAAAATAGTCTAGAAAAATACAAAAATGAAATTATTCTAACAAATTGAAATTATTCACAATTTTTCAGGCATTCCATGTGAACAGCCTTCGAGCCCAGACATTTTCCAGCCTTCTATATAAATAGTTGGTAGGCGAAAAGTTATCATAATGTTAATGTTGTGTACTCATTTCTCATCCATCGGTAGTTGAAAGGTGATTTTCATGGGCACTTTCTTCTGCTGCGTAGTGTGTGGGGGTAAGGGGCACTTCCAACTGACAAACTTCCGGATACCTTAAATAAATAAATAAGGGATGTCGAATTTGTATGTTCAACAATTTATCAGCAATCGGTGATTGATAAGTGATTTTCACGGCAAATTTTCTTAGGCAAGGATATCGTTCGTGGTCAAAGCTCTTAATGGAAAGGAAATTGAACAACTCTTTAATTTGGAGGCGAGTTTCAATTTTTAAAATTAAGGAGGGACAGTTTTTACCTTTGGATTTAAAAATAATAGTATTTTTAATTAATAAAAAAAAATTGGTAGGTAGGTTAGTTAGAATTGTTAGGCTAATTGTTAGGCTAATTAAGTATTTTGAGTTTTAAATTATTTTATATATATATTTTTTTGGGTCATATTTCCTTGTTTAAAATGGGTTTCTCAAAGTATAAATTGATTCAAATTTTGAAACTTTTTGGGTAATATAATTTTTGAAAGTTTATAAATTAAATTTAGGATTCCAAAAAAATTCTATTAAATTTTAGACAAATTTGATTTAAAAATATATTAAAAAAAATTCCAAAACTTAAATTACAACTTTATAAATATGATTGAAATAGTAATTCTTAACACTTCAAATTTATTTCTAACCTAATGACGAATTAAATAAATCAATTGGGAAGGATGCTGGTTCTAGGGTTTTCGGTTACCTTGCGTCACTGCTGATTGATCCTCTCACAGCGCGTCTGCATTTTTCTACAGAGCTTGTAGACCGACCTGGCACTTCTTCTGACACTCCTCAGATGATCCCCCCCTTTTGAGGGGCGGGAATCCCCCCCCTCCTCCCAATACTGTCAATACTGCTACTACAGATTTACAGGGAAGCTCAGGACAAAATCGGTCGGCCAACTCTGACCATGTCCCCACTACAAACAAAACTGATAATGCAAGCACAGGCAATGAGGCCCAAAAGGTCATTTGCACATATCAGGATGCCTCTGCGACTCTACCAAAGGCCTTCTCAGCCACATTCATCCCAAAAGCAGCAGAGCGTGTCAAAATCGACCTCCCCAGTGATCGCATAAATGGACATATTCAATATATGAAGGATCATGCCCTCATCGGTAAGTTCATTGGACTATGGCCAACCAAAAGAGCATTGCAAGGTTGGATCATCTCCAAATGCAAGCCCAAGGGACAAGTGACTCTGCATCTTGGCCCCAAAGGATTCTTCACAGCTATCTTCAACTGCCTAGAGGACAAGAATCACATCTTTGAAGGAGAGCCATACTTTTTCAACTTTGCATGCCTGTACCTACGAGACTGGATAGAAATATTCAATCCAGACAAGGAGGACTTCAACTGGGCACTGGTTTAGATCTGTATGTACTCATTACCTCTAGAATATTGGGATGAGGAAATCTTAAGAGACATAGGTAATGGATTGGGAGAGTTTATAAAGGTTGCAGAGGAAACGAAACTCATACGATACACCTCCTACACTAGGATCTGTGTTTGCATGCACCTATCCAAGGCTCTCATGGACTTGGTAAGTCTTTTTCATGATGATTTTGAATGGGTTCAAACCATAGACTATGAGCATGTTCCCTTCCGCTGGAGAAAATTTCATGAGCACGGTCATTTATACCGTGATTTTCCTTTGAACCAACAGTCCAAACCTACCTCCCCGAAGAAAGGAATAGATGATGAAGGCTTCACCAAAGTTACCAGTCGAAAGAATCACTCCAAGAAAACCTTTGTCATCTCCACCACTCCCAACAAACCTGAAACGAGCAATAGCTTTGAGGTTTTAGCCACTCAAGACACCCCTGCCGATCCTCAAGCTCAACCCTCTGCCTCAGATCCGCTCCCAAAAACCCCCACCTCTCCTCTCAAGCCCAAGCCTTCTGAATCTTCCAAAATAGGCTCACTTTCCTCTTCCTCCACTGTCGTCATAGACAAAACTTTTGTCCTCAAGGATTCGCAAATGGAGATTGACAGCACCCTGGCTCTCATCCCCCATAAAAATACAGATAAAGCAGAAATGAACGTGCTGACTCACATGGATGAAGAACCAGAGAGTATAGATCTGGGGGATCTGGACATTCTAGCCTTGGAAGCAGCCTGTCACCAAAGAGAATACATCAAAATACCTCCACAAAAAATTGATAGTCTGGGAGTGGTTCTTTTGAGAGCACAACAAAGAAAGTCTCTAGGAACTTAGAAGGGAATTCTATGGGATGGAAAGAAAATAATGAAAGAAAAAAAGAAACGAGGGCGTAAAACAGACTTGCAAAGGACCATTATTGTTGGAGAAATGCTTGCGGAATCCGGTCGGTTTCCCAAGCTGACCAAGTTCTACAAGGTGCTACCCCATAGTTTCTCATGAAGCTTATCTCATGGAATGTGAGAGGGCTCAATAGCCCCTCAAAACACAGAATGCTCAAAAATATGATTCAGCAAGTTAAACCATCGATTGTTTATCTTCAGGAAATGAAATGCAATAGCAAGGCTTTAAAACACATTTTGGCCAAGTCCTGGGTGGGTTGCCGCTCTATATCAGTGGACGCCTCGGGAGCCTCAGGGGGGCTAGCAATTATCTGGAATCCTCAGGTTATTTCTCTCTATTACTTTCATGCTTCACATTACTTTATACAAACAACATTCCATTTAGTGGGATCCAACATTCATGGCCACCTCACGAATGTTTATTTCCTACAAGAAATCCCAAAAAAAATGGATCTTCTAGACACTCTAATAGATCTAAACTCCTCTAGGAATTCCCCCCTATGGATCTATGGGGGAGACTTCAACATGATTACTGCCTTGGAGGAAAAAACTGGGGGCCGAACTCGGTTGTAGACAGATAGCATTGGCTTCAAACAATTCATAAAAAGCAACCTTCTCATGGATCTTCAGACCTCTAATGGAATGCACAATTGGACCAACAAGCGAAGAGGAACACAACACATCGCCTCTCATCTTGATTGCTTCCTTATGTCTGATAATGCAATTCATCTTGGTGGAGACTTTCATACTTCCATCCTACCTCTAGCTGGGTCGGATCACTGGCCAATCCTACTGCAATGGTCTTGACCTGGCTCTCGATGCAACAAACCATTCCGATTTGAATAATTTTGGTTCAATCACTGGGATTTCAAAGAAGCTGTCGTCAATACTTGGAACTCATACACTCCTCCAGAAGGCTCCAAGATGTATCAGTTCCCACAAAAGCTTCCACATCTTAAGAATTCTCTCAAAACATGGAATCGCACTAAGTTCGGCAATATCTTTGCCCACTAGAAATAGTTAGAGCAACAAAGGAGTACATTGCAACAACGCATCATTTCTGAAGGCAGAACAGATGAGTATGACCATCAAGAAATTGATCTCCTCTCCAAAATAGAAGAGCGTAGACAACAAGAGGAGACTCTATGGTGTCAGAAATCCAGAGTCATATGGCTACAAGATGGGGAGAAAAACACAATTTTTTTTCACAAATCCACTATCCAAAGACGAATGCACAACAATATAGCTTTCCTCAACAATAATCAAGGTGATCGTCTAGAGATCCATGAAGACATTGAAAACGAACTCATAGAGTATTTTCAAAACATTCTTTGAGAACTTGAGGGAAATAGAAATCAAGCCATTCAATCCATCACGCAACATATTCCAAAAATCATTACTGATGACCACAATGTCATGCTTCTCTAGCCTGTCACTCTCCATGAAGTGGAGCAGGCTATGGCCCAGCTCAAAGACGGCAAAGCACCTGGACCTGATAGCTTCAAGGCCAATTTCTTTCACTCTTTTTGGGAGCAGATTAAATTGGAGGTATGGGCTCTAGTGGAAGAATCTCGTGCCATGCGCTGGATCCTCCCATCTCTCAACATGACCTTCCTGGCTCTTATTCCAAAGGAGGAGAATTCCAGCACAACAGACAAATACAGGCCCATTGCTCTCTGCAACATCATCTACAAACTAATATCCAAAGTCATAGTGAACCGGCTCAAACCCCTTCTACCCCTTCTTATTTCACCAGAGCAAACTGGTTATGTGGAAGGACGCCAGATCCTGGATGGAATCATCCTCTCACATGAAGTGATCCACTCACTAAAGCACCTCAAGAAAGCAGGCATGCTCCTCAAGCTTGATCTATCTAAAGCATTTGATAAGCTAAGTTGGAACTACATTAATCAAATGCTCCTAGCCTTTGGATTCAGTGCCACCTGGACACGATGGATTATGAACCTCATTTCTACCCCTAGTTTTTCCATCCTTCTCAATGGCTCTCCCTCTCAACCGTTTCATTTCTCGTGTGGTATCCGACAGGGTGATCCCCTGTCTCCTTTTCTATTTGTCCTCATGGCAGAAGGCCTCAGCTAACTCATTCATCATGCTGTCTCTACCAATACCATTAAAGGCATTTCTCTGCATAACATACCCCCCACCACTCACAAACAATTCATTGATGACAAAATGTTATTTGGCCATCCATCAGTCCAAGAAGCCCTTGCCTTCAAAACCTTGCTCGACACCTTCTCAGATGCCCCCGGTACCACATTCAACGCCAACAAATCCCAAATCTTCTTCTTCAACACTCCCATCCTCACTCAATGAAAAATTGCAAGGATCATGGGCTTCTCTATAGCTATTCTTCCCTCTAAGTATCTTGGGGCACCCCTCGTTGATTCGGCTATCAAGCACACCACTTGGAGAACTCTCCTCGACAAGCTGGAAGCTAGAATATCCTCATGGATGTACCGATCGCTCAACATTGCCAACAGACTTATCCTAATCAAATCTTTTCTTCAAGCCATGCCATTATATCTCTTTTCAATCTTGGCAGCACCAAAGTGGGTATTAAAACATATCCGTAATTTACAAAGAAAATTTCTCTGGGGATCCATGGGCCTCAACAAAAAATGGGCACTTGTTAAATGGAATGAGGTCTACCTCCCTAAATCAGCAAGAGGGCTAGGATTGAGAGATCGACAGCACAGCAACATCACCATGGGTGCTCGCATTTGGTAGAATTGGATCTCAAAGCCACACACGCTTTGGGCACGACTATGGCAGGCTAAATATGTTCCAGGCAGACCTTAGGAGGATCTTATTTGTATCAACACGGAAACCCCTGGATCGCTGATATGCAATGCTGCAAAACATCACAGTGCTTTCATCCAAGCCCATATCTTTTGGGAGATTCATTTGGGAGCCAAAGCTAGATTATGGGAATACTCCTGGAAAAAATTACCCAAACTAAGCACACTGTTCCACAAGCCAAACTAGCAAACAATACTTCAGCACAAAGACCTAAATCAGGTTAATCGGTTCTAGCACCAACATCCCATACATGGCTTTCAACAATGAAAGCCAGCAGGAACTTGGCAAGACAACTGGCAGGAGGAGACATATGCTGAGATCGACCAGGAGCTCAGCCTAAGGAGAATGAAAGTGTCAGACCAGGCAGAAAAATTGAGATGGGGATATACACCCAGAGGTAATTTCACCAGAAAAGAATCCTGCCAACTGCTCTTTTTCCCTGTGCAGAATCAGAAGGATCGCCTTTGGGATCAAGTCTGGCAACCCGGAATCTGGCCTAAGATTTCCACATTCCTCTAGCTTCTTAGCAAAAAAATACTTCTCACCTCGGACAATCTTTTGAAACAAGGCTTCATTGGCCCTTCAAGATTCCCCAACTGTAATTCTCACTTTGAGACCATCTCGCACCTCCTGGACACCTATCCTTTGGCAGAACAAGTTTGGGGGCAATTTTCCATTTTCACAAGAAGAACAGGAAGACGTATTGGAGACACCATCAATACTATCAGGAGTTGACCCTCGCAGCCTTTCCAAAGCCTTCTGCTCAACCCTATCTGGGACCTTATCCTAGGCTTCATCTATTGGACCATTTGGAAGGAATGCAACAAAAGGATCTTCAAAAATGAGGGCACGCTTGCTGAGATCCTTTGGTCCAATATTAAACGCAATTTTCAAGAAACCTTAGCTCTCTGTCACTAGCAGGACTCAGATTTTCCTTCCACACCTTCTGAATGACTCATTCTAGAAAGTTGGAACCTTAATGTCAAGCATTCAGCACTGGAAAAGCCGAATTCCTTCATCATTCCTGATTCTCCTCTTTCATGGTCTCCCCCTACTGCTCACACCTTCAAAATGAACTTTGATGGTGCAGCTGAAGGAAATCCTGGCTTAGCTGGTTATGGTGGCATCTTCCGAAATGTTGAAGGCACTACTCCTCACATCTACTTTGGCTCTCTCAGACGAGATTCAAACAATTTGGCAAAGCTTGAAGGTCTTTGGTAGGGGCTTTTCATTGTAGAAAAATAAAACTTCTTCCCTCTCGTGGTTGAAAGGGATTCTCAGATTCTTATAGAGGCAACAATTCGAATCCAAACAGGCACTACAGTAGATAAAGTGGCATCGAGCTGGCAACTTCTGAGCAGAATGGAACAAATTGAAAGTTGGCTTAAAGTCCCCAGAGCCATCACCTTCAAGAACATTAAGCGCACTGCTAATAAGGTAGCTGATCGACTTGCTAACAAAGGAGCTGATCAACATCTTCCCTTCTTCACGGGTCCTCTGAACAGTTCTGATGATTTTCAACTCATTCAAGACTGCACTCTCATGGTGCACCAGTATCTACACCCCCCGGATGCGGGTGATTAATTGCATTGGTACTTGGTTGAGATTTTGGGTCAGCGCGTGGATACTCCTTCTCGCCACCCGAACTCATGCGAAGCTCCTCATAAATATGCCCACCGTCATTCGCAGAGTGGCATTAATGCTGCATAGAAGCCTATACCAGCCTACGTCCATAACAAGCATGGCCTCCTCTGGAAGTTTCACTCATGCTTTGCCTCCCCTTGTGTTCTAGCTGCTCCTCTTCTGTTGCGGAGCCGAGTTCTCGAACAAGCACTGGGAGACGCTCCTCCATCGTGTGCTGCATCAATTTAGGTCATGGCCTTCATTTTTTGCAGAGCTCCCTCTGCAACCTGTGGCTCAGCTCGCCCACCGTGAATTCCCCTGCTCTACGTGAAAGCCCTCCTTTGATCTCTGCCCCTTCCACCGTCAATGCCCTCTCTGTCCCCAATCATTCTGCTAGTCGCCCCCATCATTTCGCATAGGGAAACATGTCGCACCTTCGACAGCGCATGAGATGTCGGAGAGGTAGTAGCCATGGTCATCTCTCTCACCAGCCCTCCACTTCCACTTCTGACTCTTCATCTCCCTCTTCTGATAACTTCATCAGTCATTATCCAGACACCAGAAGTGGTCATGATCGTGGACGTGGGTGTGGGTCTTCTCATTTTGATATGGGATCACCCCTTATTTTTGCCTCTCCAATTATTATCCCCGCGCATCTCCACATTGCCCATCTTCACTTCCCCTGTTCTCTGAACCAGCCTACCATCCTAGCCACCATTACCATCGAGCTCAAGGAGGAGCCCCCAGGCTTGGAAGCTGAGCAAACTGGTGCTGGGTTGGAGAAAAGGGCTCGCGACCAGCATTTCACTCCATAAGGTGTCGGCCTGAAGAGAAAAGCTCCACAAGGTGTCGACTGCAGTGACTCTCAGGACATTGGCCATGAAGACAACCGGACGACGTCAAGCGAGGTGGCTCCAGCGTCAAAGTCAAACAGCGGGCAGAGGAAGAGGACTTGTATGCCTATGGCTGTCAAATTGTTGAGGAACCCCTCTCAATCTCTCATGGCATCTAATCTAGTCGGAACTTGCAGTTTTTTTCCTCACAGTCTTTGGGCTGGGTACACTTCTAAGCTCCTCATGACTACTTGTTTTTAGTTTCAGTTTTTTTGTTAATCTGTTCCAAGGCTAGTTTCTCCTGCATGGGCGGCAAGTTGCAGTCTGTTTTGAATGGGTCAACAGGACAGTTTTAGTTTGTCTGGATGGTTGGGTAAAGTTTTTTAAGTCTTTTTGCAGTGTTAGGATGTCGCAAACATGGGCAAGCTCTGCTGAGGCCAGTGCCTCTCTGTAACTTTTTTGTATTATAATAAATTAGTCAATTTCAGAAAGAAAAAAAAATTAAATAAATCAAATTTTATAATTTTACATTTTATAATTTTTAAAAATAAATAATAAATAATTATATTATAAAATATTAAAGAATTTAGATATAAAAATTATGAAGCAATAAAAATATTTTATGGGAAAATATTTAAATATTATTAATTTATTGCCCCATACTGTCACATGTACAGCACTTAATGCCATCTAAGGCACTAATTATTACGAGTTTTCGCTTAAATTTAAATTATAATCTCCACTCTCCTTTGCTTGGTTGGTGGAGAGAGACTACAAATTTAATACAATGGTTTGGTGGTTGCTTCGACTTGATATCGTATATACCAACCTCCTTGTCAGGAGCTTTCTATGCGAACCCTTAATTGAATGGTGACTTTAATAGCGAAACTTTCCCCTATTTTCATAAATATCTGCGATTTAGTTCAGTATGAGACTCAATAGGGATGTTTCATGGCCTCTCATTGATCCATTTCAACTATTTAAGCTCTCTACACCCATGCCTTTCCATCCATGTCCACCGAAGCTCTCTACACCGTAGCAGAGCTGTTATAGATAGATAAAAAGAATGGCTCCTCAGGTTGCCAGTGATGATAAGAAAGCCGGGGCAGAAATCTACCACGGAAGCGAAATTTGCAAGAAGAAAACCATGGAATTGCTTGAACAGGCCTATCTTCCCAATGGCCTCATTCTGCTTGATGATATTGAAGAATGTGGATACGTGAGGGAAACTGGGTTTGTGTGGATGAAGCGGAACAAGAAGGTTGAGCACGAGTTCAAGGCAATTGGAAGATTAGTACAATATGATGCAGAGATCAGTGGGTATGTTGAGCAACCCAAGATGAAGAAGGTGAGTGGAGTGAAGAGCAAGGAGCTTCTTGTGTGGATCACCATCTCTGAGATCTCCATAGAGGATCCATCCAATGGCAAGGTTTGCTTCAAGAGCGCTATCGCTGGGATTAAGAAATCCTTCCCCGTTGGTGCCTTTGAAATTGAAGAGAATGATAACAAATAAAATATAGGTTCTTTTAAAAAATAAACACTGTTTTTAAATAATTTTGTAGCATAGGGTGTATACTGGACTCGTAAGAGATTTGAATAGCCCGTAAATGTTTAATAATTTTTATATCTACTCATGATAAATTCTTGCTTATGATATCATATTTGTTTTCTTCTTTGACAACTAAAATTTGATTTAAATCTCTCAGCCATCTATGTGTTTATATGCAGAATTAGCAGCCTTAGAATGGAAACCGTAAATTGATTGGAAGATGAATTATATATATGAATTATTCATATGTATAGTCCTGCGTGTTAATAATGTAAATGGTAAATCCACTTAGAGGAATTAGTGTGCATATAGAGAAAAGGTTAAACTCTTTTCTTTTCCATATTTATTGATTTCTCCGATGTCAATTTTGCACGCTTAGAGAGATGATAGATATACTGTCATTGCCTATATATATGGTGGGGATTTTGTAACTATGTATTGGTTTTTTTTTCTCAAATGTCAGTGAGGTAGATATATTGTTATTTTGGTGAGATAGGTTACAGATATATTGTTATTTTTTTGTTATTTTGGTGGGGATTATGTAGCTATTCGTTATGGTATTATTTACATGTTAGGCTTACAATTTTTATACAAATCATTGAACTTTTTTCATGCTATGGTTTCTTTCAAGTTTATAAGGTTTTATAATTGATAAAGATGGTTTGTCGTGGTATGGCAATTGAAAATTGAAAAAGGTGGTATCTTTTTTCAAGTTCACAAGGTTTTATAATTTATCTCTTGTTTCTTTTATTCTTTTAGAGGCGATTAATACTAAAAGTTTTGTAATTTATAAAGAGGTGATTAATACTTGATCAACACATTTATATTAGCTGGGATTTTCTTTATGCTTTTCAAGTTATCTTTTAAATTTACTTCAGGGTTTACTATAGGTATTATATTTTAAATTTACTTAAAACTTTACTAGAGATATTGTGAGATGGAATTTGTCTTTGTTGTAGCTCTAAATTATATGAAGTGTGATTTAAAAAAAAAAAAATCTTTATCATTTTGAATAATATATATATATAGATATATTATTTGTATTTTAATATTGATTTTTTTTTTTAAAGATGATTGTGAATAAATTGATGAAGTGGTAGATTAAATGAGTTTAGTTTATAATTATGGTTTTTGGTCACATGGTTTTGGTGACACATGGTGTATTTCTCATGTTATTTTATGTAATGAAGCTTTAAAATAGGCCTAAAATCATTTATTGTAAGGTGTTAGAAGTTAGTAGGTTCCATTCTCACTTGACCAATAACTTAAACATATTTGAATGAAGGGTAATCAAAGCTTTATGACTATTTTTTTCTCATAAGGTTTTTTTTTGCAAGAGATTTGTGTAGTCTTGTTACTATGTTATAATTAATTATATTTATCTTTATATCATGCTTATTCTTAACATGTGACATCAAAGACATCATTGTGAGCTATTGCACTAGAGGAACATGAATTTGGTAATGTGGAATGAATAGAGTGTGGATGGATCCAATATATTTTCGAGGAAATTTGTGTCATGCTATTTTTTATGTTATAATTAATTATATTTATCCTTCTAGCTTGTTTATGCCTAAATTGTGGTCTTAGAGACATCATTGTGAGTTGTTGCATGACATAATCATGAAAATAGTTAGGTGGAACTAATCTACTTTGGATATATTCATTGGATTTTCCCAATAAATTTGGGTATTGTTGTTGCTATGTTATAATTAATTATGTTTATATTTCTTGCATGTTTATTTCTAACATGTTTTATTATAGCTATCACTGTGATTCATTGGATTTTCCCTATAAATTTATGTATTGTTGTTGCTATGTTATAATTAATTATTTTTATCTTTCTTGGATGTTTATTCGTAACATGTTGTATTAGAGCTATCATTGTGAGTTATTGCATGATAATATCATGAGGATTGTTAGGGGGAATTGATTGAGTGTGGATGGATCCTTTTGTTTATTCCAAGAAATTTTTGTAGTATTGTTTCTATATTATAATTAATCATATTTATATTTATTTCATGTTTACTTGTAACATGTGCCATCAAACTCATCATTGTAATTTATTGCATGGGGATTTTTTAAGGAAATTTTTGTAGAGTTTTTGTTTTGTTGTAATTAATTATATTTATCTTTTTTTCATGTTTATTCCTAACATGGGATACCACAGCTCCCTTATGAGCTGATGCATAAGATTATGATTAAGATTAATATGGTGACTTGTAATGAATAGTAGCTACTACATGAGACTATCATTAAGATTAAGATGGCGAAATGTAATGAATATTTGTGGAAGGGTCCATAGGTTCATTGGCGTGATACATTTCCTTGTGAAATAACATATGTTAAAACTTGTTAGTGGATTAAGGGAGATAACATACTTGCATGGACATGGAAACATCTTGTTAGCCAATTAAGGGAGACAACATCTTTTCATGGACATGGAAACATGGCTATGGATTGCATTGGCAAGGTGAAAGGGTTGTGGAATTTATAAGTGGCTATATCTTAAAAGGATTTTTTTTTTTTTACTTTGAAGATGATTTTTTATTTAATGTAAATGAGCATATGAATATAAGACGTTATAAGGCATGGATACCTCTAGTAAAATAAAAAATGATAGATGAAGAGAATGAGGTTTTCTTGGATCAAAAGGAAACTTGTCAAATGAGTTTAATATAAAATCTTAGTGTCATAAGTAAATAGATGATGGAATGACTCAACATGTAATTTGAACTGTGCTTAACATGTAATTTGAAATTTAGCAAAAAACATAAGTGAAGTTTCATAAATGATTTTTTTTTCATCCAAAATTTTTCAAAAAACTTTTATAATCTTAAAACTATAATTAATTATATTTATTTTTCTCCAAATTTTATTTCTAATATGCAGTAACATTTAAATCTATATTATAATTAATTTTAAAAAATTTAAATTTAACATCATTATTATTATAATTTATTCACTTTAATAAATTTTAACCCATTTTTGTCTCATTTCAATAAACTTGTATCAATAATGCTTTTTCTAAATTTAAAATCCGAATGGAAGTTATTTTGACAAGAGATATGGAGTTACGCAAAGGTCTTTTCTTCTTAAAGAAACAACAATGAATGTGTTTACTCTCTTTTACCATTTTAATTATGAATATTGGAATAGTAACCAAACCTATATTACCATTATTATTAGATTCATGGCATATGGTTAATGTTATTATTATATATATATATTTTTTTTATAATTTAAAATTTTAAAATAATTTTTATTTATTTTTATTTTAATGTATAATTAAAAAAATATAACTATTATAAACCATATTAATTTGGGAAATTTAGTGATTAATTTCTATTTGGTTCAATTTATCTCCATATTCTTTGCATTGTTTTAATGGATTTTAAGGTATAGAAGAAAAATAGAAAAATTTCTAGAAATAATGAATAATTAATTTATTTCAACATATTTTTTTAACAACACAAAATTTTACTAGAATTATATAATTTAATTTTTTAATTTAAATAAATTATCAGTATTTTTCTGCAACAAGAAAACTTATTTATTTCTTAATTTAAATAAATCATCAATGTTTTTATGCAACAGAAAAAAGTACATATTGATATTGTTTCTCAGCATGTAAGGCAGATTTTTTATTATCAACCTTTTTTGGTATACTTTTTGGTGTATACATTAATAAATTATAACAATTTTTAGAACATGTTAAGTTTGCTCCATACTCTACATATATAACTTTTCTCCATATTGTTAATTGGAATTGTTTTTTTAATGAAAAGCCTATCTATCTATCTATCTATCTATCTATCTATCTATCTATCTATCTATCTATCTATCTATCTATCTATCTATCTATCTATCTATCTATCTATCTATCTATGAACTTACGTTTCCATTTCTAACGCTGCTAATTCTGCATATTAACACATAGATGACTTAGAGATTTAACTCAAATTTTAGTTTTCAAAGCATACTAGTTATTCAAATCTCTTAAATTAAACGTACTAATGCAGTCTACTCTCTTTGCTGCAAAATTATTTCAAAATTATTTAAAAACCGTATTTATTAATATAAGTACCCATCCTTTACTTGTTATCATATTCTTCAATTTCAAAGGCACCCACGGGGAAGGGTTTCTTAATGGTTTAAATGGATCAATGAGAGGCCAGAGTGAAAAACGAGAAATAGGAGGCGTAGCATATCAAAATTTAACTCAAATTTTAGTTTTCAAACCATACTGGTTCTTCAAATCTCTTAAATTAAACGTACTAATCCAGTCTTTGCTGCAAAATTATTTAAAAACGGTATTTATTAATAAAAGTACCCATCTTTTACTTGTTATCATTCTCTTCCATTTCAAAGGCACCAAGGGGAAAGGATTTCTTAATAGTTTAAATGGATGAATGAGAGGCCCAGAGTGAAAAACATGAAATATGAGCCGCGGAAACATCCCCTTAAGTCGCAAATTGAACCATACCGCATATATTGAACTAAATTGGCTATAAAAATCACCATTCTATTAAGGAAGGAAGTTGGTAAATAAGATAACGAAATCAAAGAAACCACCATTACATTGTATTGAATTTATGACGACCAATACATTGTATTAAATTTGTTCGGTCTCTAGCTGGATCAAGAGAGTGGAGATCCACAATCTAATTGAAAGTTACAAATAAGTATTGGGCATTGAGATAGTGAGTATTAAATGGTTTGTATGTATTTCATTTAAGTATAATCATTTTGGAATCAACGGTATACATCATGACATATAAATCATTTAATGCTTTATAATCCTCACATGTAAAACATATGAGTTTGGATTCAACTCTGTACATCCTCACGTGTCAGAAATTTACTACTTAAAATATTCTCATATCAATCAAAAGTAAATATTTATTGTTCAATTTAAAAGTCGAAATAAAATTGAAGACCATACTGATCGATAGGTTTAATTAAACTAGCATACCCCCGAAGCCGTTTAATATTAAGCTAGCATATTCAGAAGCACGGAAAGGGAAAAGGAATGCCAAAGTGAATTATTAAGATGGTTATATTGTTTAAAGATTGTGATAGTTTTTGTTACGGTTCATAAACAAATAGAAAATCTATTGAAGATGTTTTATGAATAATTTATTAAAACGATTATGTAGAAGGTTAACTAACAATGGATGTATGGTAGGAGGCTATGGTGGAGGAGATGTGTTGTTGATCCATATTGTGTTACTATATAATTTTTCATTTATTTTGATATTTTTATAATGGAAAAATTGGTGAAATCATCTTATAGGAACAATTTTATCTGAGGAAATGTGAAGGTGAAGAGGCAATACAAGGGGGTGTTGCATTGGATAGATATGTGGAGTACATTTCATTATGGAACATAGACCAATTAAGAGGTGACGTTAATTATTTGCAAGGAAAAACATAAACGGGTGTTGCATTGGATAGATATGTGGAGTACATTGCATTATGGAACATAGACCAATCAAGAGATGACAATAATTATTTGCAAGGAAAAACATAAATGAAATTACTTTTATGAAATGACACATGATTGTGTTTGAGAGGCTCTAGAAGATTAAACTCATCAACCCTATTTGTTGTTTCTAATGGATGTTTTAAGAACAATGTAGTAGTGATATATAAAGATAGTATTCTAAGGACTATTTAAAGTGGTAGAATTGGAGCGTTTCTCCTATGTATAAGGATATTTTGTGGGAAACTAATATGATTCAATTACAAGCTACAAACCATTGACTCAAATAATATACATAGTTCAAAGTGCATAAGAGCGTCATCACCTCAAGAATTTGCACCAACAATGACGCATTGAATTCCAATAATAAACTCTCAAGATTGGAATTCAATCAATAATGCATATTAAATTCATCCATAGGAGGACGAGGAAAAACCTACAAGTGGATATGACCATTGAAACACTAAACGTTTTGAGTACTCATATGATATCTAATTGTAAATCCAAGATGTGAATAGTTGAATGATATTTTAGTGCCTAGAGTTGAGATATCTAGTAAAGTTGCATTTGAGCCACATTCTAGGCCATAATATTTGTTCAAGGGAACTTTTTCATCGGGGAATGTCCAAACAAGGAAAGGACCAATGGACCAAAATGTTTTCCTTGATTATGATTCTGCAATTGTTCAACTTTTTAAGTTGTCAAAATGGCTAGAGATGATTGGTTTTTGAATGAAAATTGGAACTTTCAACTTAGTGTATTTTTTCTTTTTTTAATTAAGAAAATTATCATCAGCTTCACTTATTCCATGAAAATTCCTTACCTTCGAGAAGTGTGTTTTAAAAAAAAACCATACATATATAGTGTTCCATAAATTAGGTATTTCAAAATATGGTTTGTTTTTTCATGTCATTCCTAATAGAACCACCCCAAATTTATACATTTGAGACTTCTATAGTGCCTCCATAATGTAATACCCATCATAAGTCATTTTTTGATCAACAATCATGCCAATGATCATTGCTTGTTATCTATGAATGTGGCCATCGCCAATATTCAAGGAAATGATATATTGGTGGTTCATTGGGAGGTATATTGAACAACCCCTAATAGAGGCCTCTTGATTTTGGATCATTAATTTTTTTTCCTTATATATTAAAAAAAAAAAATCGTTTAGCCAATTAAAAACACTTTTGTATCTAACTCCAAGACCAAAAAATAATTTACTATTTAAGCATTAGAATTTTAGTACCTTCATAAGCCTTTCAAGGAATTTAAAAATTTCCAACCATACCCATCAATGAACATATGTTAAAACTTATTTTCTACATTAGGTCATGCCTTGCATGTGTCTGGGGAAAGCATTTTCAATATGTATTTTTAAGGATTTAATGAGTGTCGCTTATAAAATTTATGAGAGGAAATGACCACTTTACATTATAAATAAAAATTTAGAAAAAATAATCAAACATTTAATAACATATTTCAAAATTTAAATCAACTAAAATTAGTATGTTTGAAGTAATATTGTAATAAGAGCAGAAATTGTTTTGTGATAGGGATCATTGATTCTTTTTTCTTCTATTTGTATTTTGAAAAGAAATAAGCTAATAAGATGATAATTTTACAAATTTATATAAATTATACAATTTATTTATATAAAATTTTCTCTATAGACTCTTTCCACACCCAACGCACTCTTAATCCCACATGTATTATTATTATATATATCAACTTAAGCCCATAATAATAAAACCATTATATGTTAAGTTGTGTGATATAAATGTGAACTTATAAGATAAACTCACCCTTAATCCTCCTAGTGCTTAAAGCTAATGAAAAACTCATTTTTCATTAAATTGAGAGTTTTGAATTCTCCTTTTCAAAGAATATCAATATTCCATGAATCATATGTCCCCTCATTTGTTTTAAGAAATTACAGGTTTTAATGTCCCCGCATATCTTTTTATATATATTTTGAAAACTCCTTGTAAAATAATTATCAGCACAACCATGTCAGTTTATTAAACTGGGCGTTCTGAAACCTCCATGCAACCCTGTTGGTTTATTAAATTGGGCATTCTAAAACTTCCTCTTAATTAAAGGAGATACCATTATTTCCTGTTTCGTGAATTCGGATGACATTGACTAAACTATGAAGACACGATTCGACAATTATCCATAGAGCGGGACCTCCATGAGCATTCTCCAAGATGCATGGAAGATATAACAAAAGGTTGTATGCTATTAATTCAACACCCACGCTCTCCTCAATTTCCATATGCGAGTCGTCATCGAAGATGCCAACAATCAAAGCCTAGCCATTCTAAAAAACACATGTGAAAATTCCCATGGGGCTGTTGTCATAAATGCGTATATATAGAAATGTGGAGGAGAAAAATTGAAAAGTTTGAATAGACCTATGTCAATTTTTAATATGCTTTGGAAAAAATATGAAATAATTTAGAGCTTACTCAGATAAAATTTGAGTATGCACACTATGTTATATTAATCAAATAGGATTACATATATACATGAAGTATTGTCTCAAGGTAGGGAAACTATCTTGGACACATAATATGTTGGTTAAGAGAATATCTCAACCACACACCAAACTAGGAACATATATATTTAGCTCACTCCTATGATATAGGAAGATACTCCTTACATATAAAGTCACAATTGAGACAAGCAGGAATTGCATATTCCAAAACACCCCCTTAATGACTACTTGTCTCAATATCAATTTGTAAAATCTAGTTGTGGTCAAACATAGCAAAAGGATATGTCAACATCCATATAAAGGAGAAACCATCCACCAAAATGCATTGGTGCTAATTGTTGGAACTGCTAGTCTCATAGGATGTCCTTCACATACATGGTTCTGTCAACCATTATCACTGCATACATGTACCTATACCTGTAAATCCCCCCAAATGAGTGTTGACCGCTTTGTGCTCAGTAAAATGAGACCCGTGAGAAATCAAGTTTCTTTTATGAGTAAGGTGTTTCTGCAGATCACCTATACTCTGTTGTGAGCACTAAGGCTCCTATGTGCACTAGGGCACTGTAGACACAAAGGTTGTGTAGCCGTGAAGGGTCTGTAGCCACTAGGGTTTGCATGTGGTTTCTGGATTACCACAAACCATCATGACAAAGTGGTTTCCGGCTGACCACAAACCAACAATTACAAAGTGGTTTTGAGATTACCACGAACTTAATGGGGATACATATGCCTCATTAGGCTTACATTGCACACTCTAACTCTTGGGGTTACCAGGTACATACTTTACAAATACCACTACAAAAAAATCCTATACTTTCTTACAATTAAAATGTGTGACCCATTATACAACATGATAGTTAGTCTATTTCACAAACTCACACAAAAAACTTTCAACTTTGTTGTCCATCATAATCGATATTGCTGCTCCTTCACCACATCTTTTCATGTTTCACATCTTGGGCATAATTGTATTTTTTCAGTTAAGACTTGAAACTCCATGGTCAACCTGTCATTTGTTAGACTAGTCAATTCTAACAAAAATAACTTCATATTGAGCTGACTAATCTCAATATGTATATTAGTTTCATCCTGAAATAGTTGATTTACCCAAACATGCACTAACAATCATGATTTTAAAAACAATAGAATTTCTATGTGCTTCACTCGCTAGAGAAACAAATTATGTTTGTAGATCACACACATATCAAAGCCCAAAAAAAATATGGATCACGCCTCATTTCTAATTTCTCGCCTAACATACTATCCTAAACACCCATTGTAGCTAGGCATGCCTCTTCTGTTGCTTGAATCAGAGTCTTTAAAAAAAAAAACGTCATCCCACTTTCTTCCATCCTCGTTTTGATGAAGATATTTGGCAATGGCAATGGAAGTTCTGCACAAGCCAGAGTCCCCATCTGATAAGCTTTGCGGGTTCCCTAACAGTACAGAAACCATTCGTTCCTTCCTTATTGAACAATGTTTAGGCGGATTAGAGAGTTGCACTTTTATTTTTCGAACTATGATTCTCGCATTTTCTTTGGTCCCAAAAGCACAGTGAAAATATTCATTCAATTTGAATTTTTCCTTTAGCCTCCTGGTGATAGCCCCACTCGGAGATCCTTGTTCGATTCTCTTATATAGCTGAATTCATTCCTGCATATCAAACCAATGGAGAAATAAGATATTTTGCCTTGAGGACAACAATGCGATCTCATATCGATCAGCACACTCACGATCACTTCTCTGCTCGGCTCAATCACCAACTCCTCTACCGACACCAAGATTCCTTTACATTTCTCTGTGAATTATTGGTGGTAATGTACAACACTGCTTACACACTGCACTGGGTACCTCAAGGATGCCTCGACGCTTTCTCATTTCAAGAATGACATCTAAATAAAAATCTTGAGCTAGACACTTACTTCATCTCGGCTTCAGGCCTATTACTGTACTTCATATTGTGCAATTCACCACTCGACAACCATACGACGGATCCACGGAGCTTGCCGCCCTGTAACACCGCTAGTTTTATTTTTTTCAAGTTAGACATTTGAACTTAAGTCCAAAAGGGGAGTGGACCCCAATGGAAAATTATTGTGTGGATGTGGTTAATTAATTATTTATGAAAAATAAATAAAATTTTTTGTGTGCACTATGACCAAATGAGATTTTTGATATCACTTGCCTAATCCATGAGGTATGGAAACAGGTTAAGACTTTCCCCAAAATATTTCAAAAAGCCTTGAAATAATTTATTTGTAATTTATATTTTTGAGGAAAAATCTAAATTTCCCCAATGATGAGGAAAGTAGTTGGGAAGAGGTAAAAAGCTGGAAAAGAAGAAAGCAGCTTTAAAGTTCCTAAATCAAAGAAGCCTAGGCAAACAGGAATAAAAGCATCCTGAAATTCTGGACGCAGAATTAGAAACAGGCTTTGGGGAGAGCATAAGCTTAAATAAGCTACTCCAGAACAAATTGAGGTTGGTTTGTTCTGGGAGAGGATCTCAGCTCGGGGGTGAGTTCTGGAGACAGAGGGACTCTAAGGTCGAGAGGAATGGTCATCTACAGAAGAGGTATGGTCACAAATTTTATGAATGGTTAAAATAGAGGTTGTTGTATAATATTGATAAATTCTATAGCTATTATTTTGACTTAAGTTTTTGAGATTTGTTATTCCTTATATTTAAGAAAACTAAATAGAAGAAATAAATCTTCTAAATTTAGGTATAGTAGTAGGAATAAATTTTAGGGAATACTATCAACCAGAATCTCTAAACCATAGCTTGGTTTAAATATGGAGATATTAAATAATTCCATAGAATAATTAAAGTGTAACTTTAATCTACTTCTGTAATAGAAAGTACTAACTTTTAATGAATTGAAGGATCTTCATTTTAGTTAGAAGTACATATATGTTGAAAAATTATAATAATACTATGGACACTTCTGCTGAGAATCTAGTATGTTTTCTGTATGAAAATCTAAGGATATATATATATATATAATTTTGCAAAAAAATTAAATAAAATACTATTAATGAAAATCTCAGACCACATATAGTTATCATGATTTAAAAATTGTAAATCATACATCTATATACCTTGCAAAAAAATTAAATAAAATACTATTAATGAAAATCTCAGACCACATATAGTTATCATGATTTAAAAAGTGTAAATCATACATCTATATACCTATCTAGACTGTGGAAGAAAGACAAATTTCAGATATTGAAATTATTATGTATATAAATGCATAGTTAAGACATAACTGTAAAGTTACTGCATGAAATAAATTTCTTAATAGATTTTGTCCCTAAAGGGATGAGATTTAAATCACTGTGAAGTGAATAAAATAAGTCTTGTGTTAAAAAAATATATATAAGCTTATCCGTTATAGATATAGAGAGACTGTATAATTAAATCTATATACAAGGTATATTAATTCTTCTATTAAATTAAAAACCATAATATTTTATAAACTATGGTAGATGTGTCTGCTTAACAGATTGATGAAAGAAAAAGGGCAGTTATTCAACAAAAATAAATAATAGATAATGTTTGTTATATTAAAATTAAACTAAAGCAGAAACTACATTTCCCTTGAAAATATCAATATTGATTTATATAGAAATAATTATGAAGAAGAAAATATACTGAAATGAGAATGATAATTAATAATATTTCAATAAAAGTCTAGAGCATCTCAATATGGAAAGTAAGTGAGTGGACACTAAATTTTCCAGACATAATTCTTCCAAATAAATTTATACAGATAATTAAAATAATTAGATAGAGATTCGACATTTTAATATATATATATATATATATATATATATATATATATATATATATATATATATATATATATATATATATATATATATAACAGTTAACTATGTTCCATAATAAGAAATTTATTACCACATTCCAGGCGGAAAGTCAAGATTAAAAATCACTGTTCATAATTATCACAAACTTGTAATAATGAGATTTGAAAATCTCAGAGTGGAAAGAACAATCAAAATGATAAACCGAGTATTTTTCACTCTCGGGGACATAAAACAATGTACCAACCTTTGAGCATGAAATAAACAAGATTATTAGTTGAGATGAAATGGTAAAGCCTCATAAACTCGTTCATAGAGAATAATATAGTTGAAATTACCTGTAACCAACACAGAACATGGTTAGAGAAGCTCGGGGTAAAAATCGTAGTTATGAATCTATAATAAGAATTAATAAATGAAATCGGAGACTATTATGGTTACGTTCAACCATAAACAGTGCACATACAAATGAAGCTTCTAGGGAAAAAAAATTCAAAGAAACCAGTGAAAAAAAAAATTAAGACCGAATGAGGTAGAAGTAATATAACTATCTTAACAAAAAAATGTCTTCCATGAAAAATATCTTCGGAGTAGTGGGGAGGACATTGCAAACGTTTCAATAAAACCGTGATGATGGTGTCAAAGACATGCAAAGTTCATAACAATACTACCAAAGCTTCTATATAAACCTAAACGAACATCTTTGAAGCAACAAAACGCTTCGTTATAGAGCTCGACGTCCATATAAACCAAATGAAAATCTTTGAAATTGAAAGGACTAATTCATTATGTAAAAAAGAGCGAAGAAAATAATTGGAACTGGTCTAAAGGTTCGATTCACCAGAACCATCGACAATTAATTCTAAACTTCCCGAATACTGATAAAATTAATGAAAAATGGAGACTCTGAAATAAATTAGATATATTAAGTGAAGCCATTACCTAAATGAAAAAAAATGAATTAACTTATTTGTGCGTCATTAACAGATCTCCATGAGGCGAGTTAAACATAACAGAAGATTGGTCCCTCTTTCACCATAGCAAAGAAAAATAAAAAAATAGCAGAGAAAAATTCAGAAGCCACCAAAAATGAGAGGTAAAATGAATTCATTCATTGAGCATAAAACTTTTATACACCTTTGAAACCCTAATCCCAGGAAAATATCCATTGTACACGTGTCAAGAGATGCCCAAAGGTTGAAAGCACTAGAGTGCAGAAGTCTCGATAGTTTCAAACATCACATCCATAGATAATACAACTATGAAAATTTAAGTCTAAGCGTACAAAAACCCTAGCTTGGTACAGGTGATAAATGCAAAGTACTCAGATATCAAATTGGCAGATTTTGAAACGAGAATAAAGATATGAGGAGAAAAAACCAATGTGACAACGAAACCATTTTCAATTTCGTTTACCAAACTCATTTAACCAAGCCAATAAATAGAAGTACGACATACTCAGATCATTTAATTGTGCATCAAAATTGGCTATGATATGATACAACATAGGTTTTGTTAACTTGGGTTAAACCAAATTATTAATGAAAGTCAAACTCATAGAGTTCAACTATAGTGAAATCATATTCACACTGTTTGATTTAAGAATCGAATAGTGGAACTTCTTCATAACATTATGTGGTAAGTTGAAACCCATAATCGTGGTATCACATATGAAGATTCTTTTGAAGTTACATTGTTAACTTATAGAGAATTTAGTATATAATAAGTACATAGGAAAATGTCATTGTTATACAAGGTTGAATGTTATATATATAATATATATAAAGGTTATATATATATATATATATATATATATATATATATATATATATATATTACAATTAGAAAATGTTAAATGTATAATAAATATATAAGGGTTAGTTAATACTACACCTTTTTATGATTTGCCAAAAGAATATGGTAATTGTATACCATAATTTAATTATAGGGGAGAAATTATATTCATAAATTCAATGAAATTTTAAGAGGAAGTATTGATGAAGGTAATCGGGAGAAAATTAAGTAGATTTTTTTTTTTTTTTGAGGTGTGTTACAGTGAGTAAGAGGTGTTACAAATGGTATCAGAGCTTAGGTTAGAAAAAACTGGGTTGTTGTTGTGCTCACTGTACAAATTATATTTTTGTTTGGAAATTTTTTTTGTTACTGAGGTTGTTTTGTTTAGTGTACAAAGGTACTAGAACTGAAAAGTCAATGGATGAAGGAGATGAAATTTATGTTGATCTCCTTGGAGGAGACAACACGCCAGATCCCAACGCTCCTTTGATGGCTATGTTGCACAGGTTGCAACGGGATATGGCCGAGCTAAGAATCCAGAATGACAGGCTGTCATTAGCCAGTGAGAAGGAAGAAAAGCTGATGAGGGAACTGACTTCGCGGTATAGCCAAGAAGGTGATGGTTCCGGAAGGAGGAGGAAAGGAAAGTTCTCAGATGATTCTGAGGAAGATGACACTACTAGACATCAATCTAAATAGAAGAAAGAATTACAGGGGGAATTTCGAAAAATTAAACCTCCCTCCTTTGATGGGGAGAAAGAGGAAGATGCTGAGGCATGGCTATTGAATATGATTAAGTATTTTCAGGTCTACAAATATGAAAGAAATTTGAAGGCCAGATTAGCTATTTACCAGTTGCAAGGTAAGGCTACCTTGTGGTGGGAGGGGACAAAAATGGTTCATGCCATTGATGAAAAAATAGCGACTTGGGAAGATTTTCAAGTCAAGTTTAAAAATCCTTATTTGAACGAACACTATTATGATGATAAAGCAAAGGAGTTTCACGAACTCAGATTGGGACAACTCACCTTAGATGAGTTTGTCACCAGGTTTACAAATTTGCTAAGGTATGTTCCTTATATTCGTGAAGATAAAGCAAAGGTACAAAGGTTTTTGAACTATTTGCCTACTGTGTACAAGGAGAAAATAGAGTTCGATAATCCAAAAACTATGGACTAAGTGGTGAGGAAAGCTAGATTATGCTACCAGCAGTTTAAAGGAAAGAGTGAACATGGAAAAAGCTAGATAAACAAGGGTGAATTCAAAGGAAAGAAACAAAAACCAGCTTACTTGAAGAACTTTGGTAGGGATCATTAGTGGAAGAAATTTAACAAACCAAAGGAAACTCAAACTGCTCAGTCACAAGTTGGTTCAAAAAAAATAGATGGAGATAATAAGAGGGAAGGAACAATTAAAATGCGAGAGCCTTTGAAATGTTGGGGTTGCGGAGGACCTCATCTGTTGAGGGACTATCCACACATAAATATTTAGATGATTCTAATAGATAGATAATCTACCACAATGAATGATATAGCAAGGAACATACCCACTATCAGTGCAGCCTTGGAGAATCGACAAGCAGAACATCAGGCTACTATGGTCGAGATGGAAGGTAAGATTACTGACCAATCTGTTACAGTTTTAATTGATTCAGGTGCTTCTTCGAGTTACATTATTCCACAAGTTGTAGAGAATCCAATCTCAAAAATGAAAATTTCAACAGTCTTTGTTGGTCCAATTAGCCACTAGCACCAAACGAAAAGTAACTCATAAGTTACCTCAAACAACAATCAAATTAAATGATTTTCAGAAAGAAGTAAATTTAAATATTCTACCCTTAGGCTCATATGATTTGCTGATAGGAATGGAATGGTTAGAGAAAAGAAAGGCTATGATAAACTGTTGGGATAAAACTCTGCATTGCATAGATGAGGAAGGGAGACCCGTTATACTCAATGGAAAACCAAAACCAATCTCTGTAAGAAAAATATCAGCTCTGCAATTAAAAGGGACGGCTAGAAAAGGATATCAAGTATATGTTGTACATGTTGAAGAGTTAGGATAGAAACTAGAAGAAAACCTGCTAGAAACTTTACCAGGACTGGTTATCACCAACTCAGAATTAAGGAGGAAGACATTAGTAAAACAACTTTTCGAACCAGGTATGGGCACTACGAATTTGTAGTCCTACCTTTTGGTTTGACAAATGCCCCTGCCACTTTTATGTGCTTAATGAACATCGTTTTGAACAAGTACTTAGATAAATTCGTACTAGTGTTCATAGATGATATTCTAGTCTATTCAAAGAGTGAGGCGGAACATAAGGAACACCTTAGAATTGTGTTATAGACTCTTAAGGAGAATCAGTTATATGCCAAGTTTAGCAAATGAAAATTTTATAAGGATAAAATCCAATATCTGGGCCATATCATTTCTGAACAAGGATTGGCTGCTGACCCTGAGAAAATAAAGGCTATTAGAGAGTGGTTGATGCCGACTGATGTATCAGTACAAAGGTCATTTATGGGGATTGCAGGATATTATCGAAGGTTTGTAGAAATATTTTCAGCAATAGCATACCCCATAACTTCACTACAAAGGAAGGGTACTAAATTTGAGTGGAATGAAAAATTCCAACATAGCTTTGAACAACTAAAGTTAAAACATACTATAGCCCCTATACTGAAGATTGCAGATCCTGACAAAGAGTTTGTTGTGTGTATAGATGCATGTAGAGAGGGATTGGGAGGAGTTCTACTGCAAGATAATTATGTTATTGCATATGAATCTAGAAAAGTTAAGAAACATGAACATAATTACAGTGTATATGATTTGGAATTGGTTGCTGTAATACATGCCTTGAAGATGTGGCGACACTATCTTCTTGGAAAAAAATTTATACTTATGACAGATCATATCAGTCTCAAGAATTTTTTTTCTCAAACAAATTTGAATGTTAGACAAGCCAAATGGCTGTCTTTTTTGAGTGAATTCGATATGGACATAAAACATATCAAAGGGAAAGAAAATAAAATTGGTGATGCTCTAAGCAGTAATTCTTGGCAAAACATAAGCAACATTGGGAGTAGTGCTATTTTGACTTAGAGGAATTAGTTAAAGATGTAGCAAGTCAAGATCCCAACTATGAAGATCTAAAATTGAAAATGATGAAAAAGGAAATGGCTGAATACACCCAAAACCAGAAAGGACTGATCTATTATAGAAACATATTGTACATCCCCAATGTGGATTCTTTCAAAAAATAAATCCTAGATGAATATCATAAACAGCCATATTTAGGACATCCTGGATATCAGAAAATTCTAACAGCTTTGAAAAAGAAATTGTTTTGGCCAAGAATGAAAAAGGATGTAGCAAACTATTTAGCTAGATGCATGGAATGTCAAATAGTCAAAGTTTAACATCAACATCCAGATGGTCTTTTAAATCCATTTCCAATTGTAGAATGGAAATGGGACACTGTTTCTACAGATTTTATAACTAGGTTACCCAGGAAAAAGTATCAGCATGACTCAGTGATGGTAGTGGTAGATACTTTAACAAAGGATACACATTTTATACTTGTAAAATCCACTTTTGGGACAACCCAAGTAGCAAATGTGTTCCTAAAATAAATAGTAAGGCTACACGGAGTCCCAAAGATGATTATTTCAGATAGAGACGCTAATTTCACAGCAGCCTTCTGGAAAGGTCTGTTTGGGGGTGTGGGAACTAAATCAAACTTTAGCCTTGCTTATCACCCTCAGACGGATGGTCAAACAAAGAGAAAAAATTATATTTTGGAGGATATGTTGAGAATGTATGTGATAGATGTTGGGTATACGACCAAAGTCCCACATTGACTAGAAGTGGGGAGAATCATGGGTATATAAGGATGGAAAATTATCTCCATTGGTATGAGGCCTTTTGGGGTAAAGCCCAAAAGAAAATCCATGAGGGCTTAGGCCCAAAGTGGAAAATATCATACCATTGTGGATATATGTGGTGTCCAGAATCCTAACAAGTGGTATCAGAGCCATGCCCCGAAGTTAGCGAATTGGATGAATCCTTGAATGCCGAACGAAGGTGGTGGACCCCGCTAATATCACAATGGGATTCGTGGATGAGCTCGATTAGACAGGCGGTATGCTCCAGATTCTTCATGGATGTGTCCTGGTCCCAACACGGTGAAGAGAAGTTGACCTGGGATAGAGCAAGCTCTCGAGGCAGGTGGTGCTCCATGTAAGGCGTGTGATTCCAACGCATTGGAGTGGAGAACCCTAGTTGGAAGAGAGTGGACGGATGGATAATCATTTTAGGGGAGGCTCGATGGTCCTTTTTTCAAGGGGAGGATTTTTGGGTATACGACCAAAGTCCCACATTGACTAGAAGTGGGGAGGATCATGGGTATATAAGGATGGACAATTATCTCCATTGGTATGAGGCCTTTTGGGGTAAAGGCAAAAATCAAAGCCATGAGGGCTTAGGCCCGATGTGGACAATATCATACCATTGTGGAGATATGTGGTGTCTAAAATCCTAACAATAGATAAGCCATCAAAATGGGAAGGCTACTTACATTTAGTCTAATTTTCTTACAACAACAGCTATCAATCCTCCATCAAAATGAGTCCGTTTGAAGCACTTTACGGAAGAAAGTGCCGTACTCCTTTAAGTTGGAGCCAACCTGAAGATAAGCTAGTACTGGGGCCAGATACTCTACAAGAAATGGAAAGGATTGTCAAACAAATACAGAGAAACATCAAGATAGCACAAGATCGATAGAAAAGATATGCTGATAAGAAGAGAGTGCACCGAGAGTGCAAAGTGGGTGATCATGTGTATCTGCGTATTAAACCCAAAAAGAGCACACTTTATGGGCATGTTGTCCCAAATTGGCTCATAGATATTGTGGGCCTTTTGAGGTGTTAGAAAGGGTGGGACCAGTGGCTTATAAACTGGCCTTATCACCCCATGTTAAATTTCATGATGTGTTTCATGTTTCGTTATTAAAAATATATGTACATGATACTTCTCACATTGTTGATTGGAATTTCATATAGATTGAACCAGAAGGGGAGTTCCTTCCAGAGCCGCTTCACATATTGGAGCGGGAAGAAATTGAATTGTGTTGTGTAACCAACTCCAAAAATAGAAGAAAAAAGGATATCAATGCCTTAGAAATAAGCCACTTCGAGGGGGCAACCTCCAATACATTACATAAATGAACAATTCTTGGATGATACAATTTACAAAACCTCCTTTCTATATATGGGAGTCCATGGGGCCATAATGTAATCCTAGTGGGCCACAATGTAATCCTAGCCGACCTAACAATAATAATTTAAGGGCACAATAATAACAAAATGGGGGTTACAAGGGTACAATAATAACAATAAGGGGGTTACAATAACAATAATAAGGGACTATACTAGTGATATAGGGACCTAACATGCCCCTCTCCTTCAAAAATGTGTTGTCCTCAACGCTTGAGTAGCTCTGGGTGCTTCTGTATAAAATTCTCATCCTCCCATGTAGAATCTTCAGTGGGTAAGTTCTTCCACTTGATGAGATACTCTGAAATTGATCGATTCCGTAGTTGTCGAGTTCTTGTTTCCGTGACTGCTTCCGGTTCCAATATGATTTTCCTTCCTCATCAAGTTCTGGAAATATTGTTTGAACTGGAATATTTTCACCTATAACCTTCTTTAAGCATGAAACATGGAAAGCTGGATGTACTCGCGAAGAAGCAGGAAGCTCCAATTTGTATGCCATAGTACCAATCTTTTGCAACACCTTGTAAGGACCATAGTACTTTGGCGATAATTTATTATCCTTCTTGGCTTGCTTGAGGGACATTTGTTTGTATGGTTGTAGCCGTAAAAATACCCAATCTCCTACATCAAAACTTCTCTCGCTGCGATGTTGATATGCCTGTTGTTTCATTCGATTTTGTGCCAAATTCAGGTTATCCTTTAAGAGTTGGATAACTTCTTGCTGATGCTCGATGTGATCTTCCACTGCTTGAACCTTCGATTTTTCCCTTAAAGATGATGTGATGGATGGTGGATGATATCCATAAAGTGCCATAAATGGGGTCATTTTTGCTGCAGTATGGAAGGAAGTGTTATACCACCATTCGGTGAGAGGTAACCACTTGACCCATTGTGTTTGTTTATCAGATACAAAACAACGAAGATATCCTTCCAAACATTTATTTACTATCTCAGTTTGACCATCAGATTGAGGATGATAAGATGAGCTATGAGCTAATTGAGTACCCAAACAAGAAAATAACTCCGTCCAAAAATTTTCAGTAAAAATGGGATCTATGTCGCTCACAATAACCCTTGGGCTTCCATGTAGCTTTTGAATTCTGTCCACAAATGTAGTAGCAACTGTACTTGCTTTAAATGGATGAGATAATGCACAAAAGTGTGCATACTTGGTAAGTCTATCAACTACCACCATGATGACATTCTTGCCTTCCAACTTCGGTAAACCTATGATAAAATCCATTGAAATCTCCTGCCAACGTTGACTTGGAATGGATAAAGGTTGTAGAAGTCCCAGGGTCTTAATTGTCTCCACTTTATTCTACTGGCAAACCAAAAATTCCGCCACAAACTTTTGAATATTAGATTTAAGGCCATCCCAAAAAAAATCTTTCTTCACCCTGTGGTAAGTTTTTAAAAATCCTGAGTGTCCTCCTAAAGGAGAAGTGTGCAATTCCATAAGAATATTTTGTTTTAGTTGGGAATTCTTACAAAGATATAAGCGATCTTTGTACTGTAAGGAATCATTTTTCCAACTAAATGTATCAGAAGTACTAGGATCTTGTTGCAACTTTTGAATGAGTGTCCATACATCTTTGTCCTTCTTCCATTCATCTCTTGCTTCGGTTATCCAATTTTGTTGGATAATAGAAATGGCACAAAGAAATGCTTCCACCTCTTCATTCTTTCTGGAGAGTGCATCTGCAACAACATTAAGCTTTCCTTTTTTGTAGATGATTGCAAAGTCATAACCCAACATCTTTGTGACCCATTTTTTTTGTTCTTCTAAAGATAGTATTTGTTCCAAAAAGTGTTTAAGACTATCATGATCAGTTTTTACCTTGAAGTGTCTTCCCATTAGGTAAGTTCACCATTTCTTTAGTGCATATAGTATTGCTAACATTTCCTTCTCATAAATAGGTTTCTGTAAATACTTTCCTTTGATTGGACGACTTTCAAAAGCAATGGGTCTTCTTTCCTGCATTAAAACTACACCAATTCCATTTCCCGAGGCATCACATTCCACAATAAAGGTTTTTGTGAAGTCTAGTGTAGCTAAGACCGGTGCTAGGCACATTGCCTCTTTAAGATGTTCAAAGGCCTTAGTTGCTTCAGGAGTCCATGAAAATGCATCTTTCTACAATAATGTTGTTAGAGGTGCTGCTATTCTCCCATAATTCTTAACAAACTTGCGATAATAGCCTGTTAACCCGAGAAATCCTCGCAACTTCTTTATTTTCTTGGGGACTTTCCATTCCTTCATGGCTTTAATTTTGTTAGGGTCTACTTTCACACCCTCGTGAGATATAATATGACCCAGATATTCCACCTCTTGTACTCCAAAGAAACATTTGGATGTTTTTGCATATAATTGTTTTTCCTGCAATAGTTTGAGCACCCTGTCAACATGTTCAACATGATCCTTCCAAGACCTGTTGTAGATTAGTATATCATCAAAAAATACTAGCACAAAATTTCTAAGGAAGGGTTTGAAAATGGAATTCATCAACCCTTGAAATGTAGAAGGTGCATTGGTAAGGCCAAAAGGCATGACCAAAAAATTCATAATGACCCTCATGAGTTCGAAATGTTGTTTTTGGAATATCTTCAGTCTTCATTCTAATTTGATGATATCCTGAACGAAGATCCAACTTGATAAAATAAATTGCTCCATGTAATTCATCCAATAATTCATCAATCACAGGAATGGGAAATTTATCTTTAATGGTGAGCTTATTGAGCTCCCTATAATCCTGACACATTCGCCATGATCCATCCTTCTTGTGTACCAATACTACAGGAGCAGAGAAAGAACTTTGACTAGGTTGAATTATACCCGCCTCTAACATTTCCGCAATCATACGTTCAATTTCGCTCTTTTGGACGTAAGGATATCTATAAGGCCTGATGTTTGGAGGAACACTTCCTGGAATCAAATGAATAGCATGATCATGATCACGAATAGGTGGGAGTCATTTGGGAGTTTCAAACACCTTGGAATGATTGTCCAAGACTTGTTGGAGATCTGTAGAAATAGATGATTTTGATGTCAGAACTTCTAGTGAGCATAATTTTGCAATTACGCCTCGTTGTTCTTTCTTTAGAAGCTTTGTTATGAAATTAGAGCTTATTATCCTTCCCGGCTTCCCTTCAATACCCCGTAATTCGACTTCCTTTCCTTCTGAAAAAAATTTCAAGAAAAGTTCTTGAAAATTAAAAGCTACCGTCCCCAAAGATTGTAACCATTGTACTCCTAATACAACATTAGCACCTCCCATAGGAATGGAAAGCATTGGACTAGTCAAAACATATTCCCCCATGGTTAGCTTGATATTATGGCATTTTCCAGAGCAATTTATAGTTCCTCCATTTGCAACCATCACTTGACATTCTGGTGCTGGGTATAGGAAACAATTTAATTCCGTGGCTACCTTACAATGAATAAAATTATGGGTGCTACCTGAATCAATCAACACTATTACCTTTCTCTTCTTGATTTGTCCTTTTATCTTGAGAGTTTGAGGAGTGGTAATTCCCGCCAGTGCATTACACGATATGGTTGGATTCATTTCTTCCTCTTCTGGGGCTGGTTCCTGGTGTATATCCTCTTCTTGTTCATTTTCTTCTTCCTCTTCACAATCTATGTAAAATAATTTCTTCTCAGCACACTTATGACCTTTAGTGTATTTTCTATCACAACCGTAGCAAAGCCCTTTTGCTCTTTTTTCTTCCAATTTTTGTGGTGTCAACCTTATAGGTTGTGGAAATCTAGATGTAGCAACACTTCCTTCTTTATAGAATTGAGTGGTAGGCTTCCTTGTCGCCATAATTTTACATTCAACTTTTCTTGCCAACCTGAATGCCTTCTCCAATGAATCAAGTTCCAAAATGCGAACTTCATGTTGGATGTTATCCTTTAAAGTGCCCATGAAGAGATCAATCCTGTGTTCCTCTGGAATATCAGTTACCCTTATATTCAATTTTTGGAAGTCCTCAATGTGCTGCCCCACTAAACCCTTTTGCTTGAGATTTATCAATTGGCTAAAGAAGGTGTTGCTCTTTGTATCCTCATAATGTGCTATCATTTCCTCCATAAAAATTGACCAAGTGACAATTTTTTTACGGGAGCAAAGCCATCGATACCATACAAATGTATTTTGTTCTAAATGCAAAGTTGCAATGCGTACCTTTTGTGTGTTTTGCACATTATGGAGATCACAATATTGCTCCATCTATAGTATCCATGTTAGAGGATCCTTTCCATCAAACTTCCTCATATCCATTTTTGGAATATGGTGGTTCTTCCCACCAACATTATAGTTTATGAAATCACGATTAACATTATTTTGTTCTCATCATGAGGTTCATCTACTATCTTTTCACCATTAGGAAACATTTCTTGTATCAACTTTGTCAAATATTCGATGTTTGATTTTAGATCATCCATCTTAGCTTCCATGCCAGCTTCCATTCCATCCATCTTAGCTTCCACGCAGTCCATCTTAGCTTCCACGCCTTTCTTCAAACCGTCCATCTTAGCTTCCACGCCATCCATCTTAGCTTCCATGCCTTTCTTCAAACCGTCCATCTTCACTTCCACGCCTTCTTCAAAACTTCCATTTCATTTTTTGTTTCTCTTTGCGAGAGTGAAATTTGTTGCACTTGCTCTTGTAATTTTGATAGATCATGTTGCAATTCTTCATCTTCATGAGTCATGGTGGAGGCTTCTGAAGGCTTAATGGGTGTTGAATTATTTTTAGGTGCCATTTTAGAATCCAATATTGATACCTATTCTACAATATTCCCTTGGAATCAATTCAACTTGATTCTTCAAACAAGACTTATGCAATTCGGAAAAAAATACACACCTTTTACTTGCTTTGAGGAGCTCGATATTGAAATTGAATTATCTCTGTAATTGAAAATATTCAATATCTGAAATTCAGCCCTGTAGTAGACCTCTAAAGCTTATTTCAAATGCTACAGGTCTGATCTAATTTGGATTCCCCAAGACAAAGTTGTGTCCAATCTCCCACAATGACCTAATTTTGGACTGGTTCAGTAGAGCAAACTTGTAGGACTTGCGACGTGTCACTGTTTTGTCCTTTGTCTCTGAAATTTATATCCAAGAAACTATAGTCCGTGTAATTGCGACCACTTTTTACGGCACTCAAATCCACTGCCTAGAGAGAGAGTTATTGAAATTTTCCCACGATCACCTCTTTGAGATGAAATTCAAGAGCCTGAAAAAGCACTACCTTCCACAGATCATATCTCCAAAAATATTGTGAACCAAGCTCTGAAATTTTTTGACGACTTTCCTCAGGATTTCAGCTTTGCACCATATGAATTACAGATTCTGAACCTTCGTAGAAATAAATATATAGCGAAAATGGCACGATGACCTGTTTAGGAGCTTCAAAAAGGACCTAACTTCCACAGATGATATCTCTGAAACTATTGTGAACCAAGCTCTAAAATTTTTAGACAGTCTTCCTCAGGATTTCAGCTTCGCACCCTAAAAATTTCAGTTTTTGAAACTTCGTAGAAAAAAATTTATAGCGAAAATGCCACGATGACCTGTTTGGAGCAGCGAAACCCTTGAATCCAAACCTTTGATACCAAATTTTGTGTAACCAGCTCCAAAAATAGAAGAAAAAAGATATCAACGCCTTAGAAATAAGCCACTTCGAGGGGGCAACCTCCAATACATTACATAAATGAACAATTCTTGGATGATACAATTTACAAAACCTCCTATCTATATATAGGAGTCCATGGGGCCATAATGTAATTCTAGTGGGCCACAATGTAATCCTAGCCGACCTAACAATAATAATTTAAGGGCACAATAATAACAAAATGGGGGTTACAAGGGTACAATAATAACAATAAGGGGGTTACACTAACAATAATAAGGGACTATACTAGTAATATAGGGACCTAACAAATTGAGAAATCGAACAGTAGCCAGAGTAAAGGTGCAGTGGAAGCACTTTACAGCTAAAGAAGATACGTGGGAAAGAGAAGCTGAGATGATGGAAAAATATCCATATTTATTTGAAAAATGAACTCTATTAGTTAGTTATCAACACCGAGGACGATGTTTTCTTTCATAGGGGGAATATGTAACACCCCTAGTTTTATGTTTTTCAAGTTAGACATTTGAACTTAAGTCCAAAAGGGGAGTGGACCCCAATGGACAATTATTGTGTGGATGTGGTTAATTAATTATTTATGAAAAATAAATAAAATGTTTTGTGTGCACTATGAACAAATGAGATTTTTGATATCACTTGCCTAATCCATGAGGTATGGAAAGAGGTTAAGACTTTCCCCAAAATCTTTCAAAAATCCTTGAAAGAATTTATTTCTAATTAAGATTTTTGAGGAAAAATCTAAATTTCCCCAATGATGAGTAAAGTAGTTGGGAAGAGGTAAAAAGCTGGAAAAGCAGAAAGCAGCTTTAAAGTCCCTAAATCAGAGAAGCCTAGGAAAACAGGAATAAAAGCATCTTGAAATTCTGGACACATAATTAGAAATAGGATTTGGGGAGAGCATAAGCTTAAATAGGCTACTCCAGAACAGATTGAGGTTGGTTTGTTCTGGGAGAGGATCTCAGCTCGGGGGTGATTTCTGGAGACAGAGGGACTCTAAGGTCAGGAGGACCGGTCATCTACAGAAGTGGTATGCTCACAAATTTTATGAATGGTTAAAATAGAGGTTGTTGTATAATATTGATAAATGCTGTAGCTATTATTTTGACTCAAGTTTTTGAGATTTGTTATTCCTTACATTTAAGAGAACTAAATAGAAGAAATAAATCTTCTAAATTTATGTATAGTAGTAGGAATAAATTTTAGGGAATACTATCAGCCAGAATCTCTAAACCATAGCCTGGTTTAAATATGGATATATTAAATAATTCCCTAGAATAATTAAAGTGTAACTTTAATCTACTTCTGTAATAGAAAGTACTAACTTTTAATGAATTGAAGGATCTTCATTTTAGCTAGAAGTACAGATATGTTGAACAATTATAATAATACTATGGACACTTCTGCTGAGAATCTAGTATGTTTTCTGTATGAAAATCTAAAGATATATATATAATTCTACAAAAAAATTAAATAAAATGCTATTAATGAAAATCTCAGACCACATATAGTTATCATGATTTAAAAATTGTAAACCATACATCTATATACCTATCTAGGCTGTGGAAGAAAGACAAATTTCAGAAATTGAAATTATTATGTATATAAATTCATAGTTAAGACATAACTATAAAGTGACTACATGAAATAAATTTCTTAATAGATTTTGTCCCTAAAGGGATGAGATTTAAATCACTATGAAGTGAATAAAATAATTCCTGTGTTAAAAAAATATATATAAGCTTATCCGTTGTAGATATAGAGAGACTGTATAATTAAATCTATATACAGGGTATATTAATTTTTCTATTAAATTAAAAACCATAATATTTTATAAACTATGGAAGATGTGTCTGCTTAATAGATTGCTGAAAGAAAAAGGGAAGTTATTCAACAAAAATAAATAATAGATAATGTTTGTTATATTAAAATTAAACTAAAGCAGAAACTACATTTCCCTTGAAAATATCAATATTCAGTTATATAGAAATAATTATGAAGAAAATATACTTAAATGAGAATGATAATTAATAATATTTCAATAAAATTCTAGAGCATCATCAATATGGAAAGTAAGTGAGTGGAAACTAAATTTTCCAGACATAATTCTTCCAAATAAATTTATACAGATAGATCGATAGAGATTCGGTATATATATATATATATATATATATATATAGATAATAGTTAACTATGTTCCATAATAAGAAATTTATTTCCACATTCCAGGCAGAAAGTCAAGATTTAAAATCACTATTCATAATTATCAAAAACTTGTAATAATGAGATTCGAAAATCTCAGAGTGGAAAGGACAATCAAAATTATAAACAGAGTAAACAAGATTAACAGTTGAGATGAAATGGTAAAGCCTCATAAACTTGTTCACAGAGAATAATATAGTTGAAATTACCTGTAACCAACAAAGAACATGGTTAGAGAAGCTCAGGGTAAAAATCGTAGTTATGAATCTATAATAAGAATTAATAAATGAAATCAAATATTATTATGGTTACCTTCAACCATAAATAGTGCATGTACAAATGAAGCCACTGTGAAAAAAAAAAATCAAAGAAATCAGAGTGGTCAACGAAGAAACCAGAGAAAAAAAAAAATTAAGACCGAATGAGGTAGAAGTAATATAACTATGTTAATGAAAAATATCCTCCATGAAAAGCATCTTCGGAGTAGCGGGGATGACATTGCAAACATTTCAATAAAACCACGTTGATGTTGTCAAAGACATGCAACGTTCATAACAATATTACCAAAGCTTCCATATAAACCTAAATGAACATCTTTGAAGCAAGAAAACACTTCATTATAGAGCTCAATGTCTATATAAACCAAATGAAAATCTCTGAAATTGAAAGGACTAATTCATTAGGTACAAAAGAGGGAAGAAAATAATTGGAACTGGTCTAAAGGTTTGATTCACCAGAACCATCAAAAATTAATTCTAAACTTCTTGAATACTAATAAAATTAATGAAAAATGGAGACTCTGAAATAAATAAGATATATTAAGTGAAGCCATTACCTGAATGAAAAAAAATGAAGTAACTTATTAGTGCGGCATTAACAGATCTCCATGAGGCGGGTTAAACGTAATGAAGGATTGGTTCCTCTTTCACCATAGCAAAGAAAAATAAACAAATAACAGAGAAACTTTCAGAAGCCACCAGAAACGAGAGGTAAAATGAATTCATTCATTGAGCATAAAACTTTTATATGCCTTTGAAACCCTAATCCTAGGCAAATATCCATCCTACAAGTGTCAAGAGATGACCAAAGGTTGAAAGCACTAGAGTGAAAAAGTCTCAATAGTTTCAAACATCACATCCATAGATAATACATCTATGAAAATTCAAGTCTGAGCATACAAAAACCCTAGCTTGGTACAGGTGATAAATGCGAAGTACTCAAATATCAAATTGGCGGATTTTGAAACGAAAATAAAGATATGAGGAGCAAAAACCAATGTGAAAACGAAACCATTTTCAATTTCGTTTACCAAACTCATTTAACCAAGCCAATAAATAGAAGTACGACGTACTCAGATCATTTAATTGTGAATAGAAATTGGCTATGATATGATACAACATAGGTTTTTTTAACTTGGGTTAAACCAAATTATTAATGAAAATCGAACTCATAGAGTTCAACTATAGTGAAATCGTATTCACACTGTTTGATTTAAGAATCGAATAGTGGAACTTCTTCATAAAATTATGTAGTAAGTTGAAACCCATAATCGTGGTATCACATATGAATATTCTTTTGAAGTTACATTGTTAACTTATAGAGAATGTAATATATAATAAGTACATAGGAAAATGTCATTGTTATATCAGGTTGAATGTTATATATAATATATATATAAAGGTTATATATATATATATATATATATATATATATATATATATATATAGTACAATTAGAAAATGTTAAATGTATAATAAATATATAAGGGTTAGTTAATACTACACCTTATTATGATTCCCCAAAAGAATATGGCAATTGTATACCATAATTTAATTATAGAGGAGGAATTGTATTCATAAATTAATTGAAATTTTAAGAGGAAGTATTAATGAAGGTAATTGGGAGAAAATTAAGTAGAAAAAAAAGAAAGAAATTGAGGTGTGTTACAGTGAGTAAGAGATGTTACACGCCCGGCACCAAAAAATGCAAAATTCATAGTAGAATCGTAATTCTTCTCGAGAGAACACCTCTCTTCTCGACGTGTGCATGTTTGTGAGCATGCACCATTGACTCTTCTCTAGAGCAAAAAACTTACAACAAATGTGATAGCAACAAACAGATCCAAGCTCTAGGCTCCACAGATCCAGGCTCTCACCTTGCCTATGAATTTCTAATTTCAACCGAAGTGCACATATATATGGACATAACAAAAAACTAAACAATACAAATGTACTCCCTTATTTCCCTTGTTGCAGGAGTGGCCAAGACCAGGCCAAAATAGGCTCTGATACCAAGATAAAATCTAAGAATGCACACTATGTTATTTAATAAAATATGATTACATATATACATGAAGTATTGTGTCAAGATAGGGAAACTATCTTGGACACACAATAAGTTGGTTGAGAGAATATCTCAACCACACACCAAACTAGGAACATATAGATTTATCTAACTCCTATGATATAAGAACGAGCTCCTTACATAGAAAGTCACAAATGAGGCAAGTAGGAATTACATATTCCAACGTACTCTAATTTAAGAGAAAATGGTTTTGGCTTAATTAGTTTGTATGAGGAGAGTATATACTATCATATTCCAAAAGTAGAGGAAAGTAACACCTAAAAGAAATAGGTTGAAATTTGATTATATGAAAATGTATTGAATGTAAAATTAACAATTTGTTTCAAAAAAGTGTTGCACGACAATTTACAATTTAGTACTTGCTTCTCAAGTTAGAAATTATGCTCCAGAAAAAATTGCATACAACATTATAACTTGCATTGTCAAATGTTAAATAAACAATGGTTAAGATGCAAATTGAATCTCATAGTTTTTGTTTAGAAAGAACTAATACATTGAGATTTCTACAAATTCTTGGTGGGAAGTAAATATATTATTTACCAAAGTATGAACTATTTTTATTTTTATATTTTTAATTTTGGATTGTTTTCTTGAAAAATTTAAGAATAAAAAATAAATGCACAATATCTAAAAATCATGCATGAATTCCCTAACAGTATCAGGAAAATATGGGATAAAATGTGAGGCAATTATCTAATATTTGAAAACTTGTTTTTTAAATAATATTGAAAAAAATGTTTTTCAAAGTTAAGCATTATAATTTTCATTGGTTACTGTTAAAATACTAGTGATCAATAGGAAAATGGATTTCTAGAGTGTTGTCTTGGTAGGGACTAATAAAACCAATGTCCATCATGTGACCAAATGCAATCACATCATTAAATATGGAATTGGGATTAGAGAAATACCACTGTACCCGTTGTGTCATCTCTAAACGAAAATTAATTTTTTTCCTTAAAGCATTGATAAATAGTTTAAATAGTTATGTAAACCCATTATGAACCAATAATAATCAATGTCTATTTTAAAAGATACTATGTGTAGTCGACTATTAAGTTAATGTATTTATAACATATCAAATGTTACTTGAAAACTTGTTTACATGCCGAATGTATTGGCATTTGTTTATCATGTTGAAGTTTGAATTTATTTTGTTTTGTATTAATTTACACTTCTACTATACTTATAATACTCAATATTAATATAAATGTTTTCTCCTATTTTCATTTATATAAGATTTCAATGAATAATATCTTCATAATTATCATATTCTAGCTTTTATTAATAAAAATGATTAAAATAAAATCAATTATACATATGTATTTGATAATTTATAACATTTCCTATAGGCATGTCTATTTTCTAATAGAGTTTCCAAAATTTTAATTTAATTATCGATAAGTAATAGATGGATAGTACATATTTAACAATATTTAACATTTACAAGATATCCACAAAATATTTATGCAATAGACATGTTTCTTTTGGAATAGGGCTTCCATAATTTTAATTTAATTATAAATAGTTATTAGTTGGATGGTAGGGATTTAACCTCCATAAAATTTTCTAGAATATTCTTAATAGTATACAGAAATTAAAAAAACTGGGATTTATTTCCAAAGTATTTATGTCATTTTTCACCCTTTTAATTACATTCATTAATTAAAATGGTGCCATATGAAACAATTGTCATATGAAATGACATGGCTTTTTGGGCATATAATATTGATAAGTCTTCATATTTTCCCCTAATATTATAACACATAGTATTTACAAATTAAGAATTTCCAAGATAAAGTGGGGTGAACTCAATGATTAAGAAACTTGTTACATGTTTTTTAGAAATGTACATATATATTTAACTTATATATTATTATAGAGTGATGTGTATCTCCATTTACCAGATTTGAGTTATTTCAAAAATATTTATGCCATTTTTACCTCTCACTCCCATGATATCCGATCCAGTAAATTTCCTCATTAGTTGTGTTGATTTGTATTGTATCGCTATATAATTTTTCATCCATCTCAATATTTTGAGAGTGGAAAATTTGGTGAAATCATCTTATAAGAACACTTTTATAGGAGGATAATTTATGATGAAGGAGGGAAATGTGAAGGTGAAGAGGCGATGCAAGGGAGTTTCACGTTGGATGGATATGTGGAGTACATTACATTATGGAACATAGACCAATCAAGAGATGACAATAATTATTTGCAAGAAAAAACATAAACGAAATTACTTTTATGAAATGACACATCCTTTTGTTTGAGATTCTTTATATAGGAGATGAAACTCATCAACCATATTCATTGTTTCTAATGGATGTTTTAAGAATAATCTAGTTGTGATATACAAAGAGAATATTCTAAGGACTATTTGAAATGGTTGAATTGGAGGGTTTCTTCTAAGTATAAGCATATTTTGTGGGCAGCTAATATGGTTCAATTAGAGGTTAGAAACCATTGACTCAGGTAAGATACATAGTTTAAAGTGTGTAAGAGGGTCATCACCTCAAAAACTTGCACCAACGATGACTCATTAAGTTCCAATAGTAAACACTTAAGATTCGAATTCCACCAATAATGCATATCAAATTAATCCATAGGAGGATGCCAATAATAAAATCTTAAGATGTTAGGTCCATATATTATTAGTTTAGTCCCTTATTGTTATTAGTGTAGCCCCCTTATTGTTATTGTTGTACCCTTGTAACCCCAATATTGTTATTATTGTGCCCTTACATTATTATCGTTAGGTCAACTAGGATTATATTGTGGGCCCATGGACTCCTATATATAGAAGGATGTTTTGGTCATTTGTCTCATCTAAGAATTATTCATTTATGTAATGTATTGGAGGTTTCCCCCTCGAAGTGGCTATTTATAAGGCGTTGATCTCTATTTTCTTCTATTTTTCGAGTTGGTTTCATAGCATTTGGTATGAGAGCTTTAGATTCTTGGGTTTCTCTTATCCAAATAGGTCATCATGTAATTTTCGCTATAACGTTTTTTCCATGAAGGTTTAGAAGCTGAAATTTTTATAGAGCAAGGACGAAATCCTAAGGAACATCGTGGAAAATTTTCATATATTTTTTCGCAATATTTTCAGAAATATGATATGTGGATGTTAGGGATTTTTACAGGCTCCTGAATTTAACCTAAACAGGTCATCATGGAATTTTCATTATAAAATTTTTTATATGAGGGTTCCAGAGCTAAAATGTTTACAGATCAAAGCCAACATACTGAGGTACATCGCGGAAAAATTTAAGAGTTTGATTCGCAATATTTTCAGAGATAGGTTCTGTGGAAGTTAGGGATTTTTCAGTATCTTGAATTTCACCTCAAAAGGTGACCGTGTGAAAATCGTCATATCTCTCTCTTTGAGCATTGGATTGGAATTCTATAAAAAGTGGTCATAAGTACACAGACTTCAGTTTCCTATGTATCAATTTCAGAGCCTAAGGAGGAAAAAGTGAGACGTGGCACACCATACAAGTTCACTCTACTGAATTAGTCCATAATTAGGTCATTGTGGAAGATTTGGCATAACTTTGTCTTGAATAATAAAAATAAAGTCAGACTTATAGAATTTGAAAGAAGATTTAGAGGACTACTACAGGGATGATTTTTAGATATTGAAGATCTGAAATCAAAGAGATAATTCAGTTTCAATATTGAGCTCCTCAAAATCAAGAAAAATGTGTGTATTTTTTTTCTTTTCAAATTGCATAAGTCTTGTTTGAAAAATTAGCTTTAAGTGATTCGAAAGGACTATTGAGCATATATATCAGTATTGGGTTCTAAAATGCCTCCTAAAAAGAATTAAACACCCATTAAGCCCTTAGAGTACTTCACAAAAACCTTTATCATGGAATGTCATGCTTCAGGAAATGGAATTGGTGTTGTTTTAATGCAAGAAGGAAGACCCATTGCTTTTGAAAGTCGTCCATTCAAAGGAAAGTATTTACAGAAAGCTATTTATGAGAAGGATATGTTAGAAATATTACATGCACTAAAGAAATGGAGACCTTAACTATGTGAAGACACTTCAAGGTAAAAAATTATCATGATAGTCTTAAACACTTTTTGGATCAAAGAAAATCTTCAGAAGAGCAGCAAAAATGGGTCACAAAGATGTTGGGTTATGACTTTGAAATAATCTACAAAAAAGGAAAGCTAAATTTTTTTGCAGATTCACTCTCAAGAAAGAATAAAGAAGTCAAAGCATTGCTTTGTGCCATTTCTATTATCCAACTAGATTGGATAACCAAAGCAAGGGATGAATGGAAGAAGGATGAAGAAGTGTGGAGACTCATTCAAAATTTGCAACAAGATCCTAGTACATGTGATACATTTAGTTGGAAAAATGATTCCTTATGGTACAAAGATCGCTTATATATTTGTAAGAATTCCCAAATAAAACAAAATATTCTTTTGGAATTTCACACTTCTCCTTTAGGAGGACACTTAGGATTTTTAAAAACTCACCATGGGTTGAAGAAAGAATTTTTTTGGGATGGCGTTAAATCTGATATTCAAAATTTGTGGCGAAATGTTTGGTTTGGCAGCAAAATAAATTTGAGACAATTAAGACCGTGGGTCTTCTACAACCTTTATCCATTCCAAGTCAACGTTGGGAGGAGATTTCAATGGATTTTATCATATGTTTACCTAAGTCCGAAGGAAAGGGTGTCATCATGGTGGTAGTTGATAGAATTACCAAGTATGCACACTTTTGTGCATTATCTCATCCATTTAAAGCAAGTACATTTGCTACTACATTTATGGACACAATTCAAAAGGTACATGGAAACCCAAAGATTATTGTGAGCGACATAGGTCCCATTTTTACTAGAAATTTTTGGACGGAGTTATTTTCTTGTTTGGGTACTCAATTAGCTCATAGCTCATCTTATCATCCTCAATCCGATGGTCAAACTAAGATAATGAATATTTGTTTGGAAGGATATCTTCTTTATTTTGTATCTGATAAACATACATAATGGGTCAAGTGGTTACCTCTCACTGAATGGTGGTATGACACTTCCTTCCATATTGCAGCAAAAATGAACCCATTTATGGCACTTTATGGATATCATCCACCATCCATCACATCATATTTAAAAGAAAATTCTAAGGTTCAAGCAATGGAAGATCACATCGAGCATTAACAAGATGTTCTCCAACTCTTAAAGGATGACCTAACTTTGGCACAAAATTTAATGAAACAATAGGGAGATCAACATCGCAGAGAGAGAAGTTTTGATGTAGGAGACTGGGTATTTTTACGGCTACAACCATACAAAAAAATGTATCTCAAGAAAGCTAAGAAGGATAATAAACTATCACCAAAGTACTATGGTCCTTACAAGGTGTTGCAAAAGATTGGTACTATGGCATACAAATTGGAGCTTTCTGCGTCTTCGCTAGTGCATCCAGTTTTCCATGTCTCATGCTTAAAGAAGCTTATAGGTGAAAATATTCCAGTTGAAACAATATTTCCAAAACTTGATGAGGAAGGAAAAACCATATTGGAACCTAAAGCGGTCATGGAAACAAGAACTCGGCAACTATGAAATTGATCAATTTTAGAGTATCTCATCAAGTAGCAGAACTTAACCACTAAAGATTCGACATGGGAGGATGATAATTTTATACAGAAGCACCTAGAGCTACTCAAGTGTTGAGGAAAACACTTTTTTGAAGGAGAGGGGCATGTTAGGTCCCTATATTACTAGTTTAGACTGTTATTGTTATTAGTGTAGCCCCCTTATTGTTATTGTTGTACCCCTGTAACCCTAATATTGTTATTATTGTGCCCTTATATTATTATTGTTAGGTCAGGTAGGATTATATTGTGGGCCCATGGACTCCTATATATAAAAGGAGGTTTTGGTCATTTTTATCATCCGATAATTATTCATTTATGTAATGTATTGGAGGTTGCCCCCTCGAAGTGGTTATTTATAAGGCATTGATCTCTATTTTCTTCTATTTTTGAAGCTTGTTTAATAACATTTAATATTGGAATTCCATCAATAATGTATATGAAATTCATCCATAGGAGTACGCAGAAAAACCTACCAGTGGAGATGACCACTGAAACACCAAACGTTTTGAGTACTCTTTATATGATATCTAATTGTAAATCCAAGACGTGAATAGTTCAATGATATTTTAGTGCTTGGAGTTGAGATATCTTAAATTTGGGTGAAAATGTGAATTTGGGTTACACTTTTTGCCCTTTTTGAGAAAAAACTTCCATTTTTTTCGGTTCTTCAACCTTCCACAAACTATAATAGTTTTTCTATTTAGAATTTCATTTTGCAATAAAAATAAAATTTGTCAGAAAATTTGTTAGCTTTCTATTTATTTATTTTTTGAAATTTTTTTATGCAGATTTGATATGTCAACTTATAGTTTCTTTGAGTGTGTGTTTCTTAACAATCAAAGGATTCATAAGAAGTCATGTTAATACACAATGTTGTATTCATTGAAAATTTATGTTTTTGAGAAAACAAAATGTGTTACAACAATCTAGACAAAGTCTACTTTGGTTTCGTCATATTTACAAAGCGAATGGATGCATATCATAATTACTAGAATTTTTTGAAGTGGTCCAATATGAAAAAACTACATATTTTAGATATGTTTCGTGACGCAACAATTTCTTAACATATAAGTTATAAACTAAAAATATAAAAGTTACCCATTAGAGAAGACGGAACAATGTAATGCCCCATAATTTTTTCAATTTTTTTTACAATGTATTTTGGGAGATACAAAATTTTGATTTCACTGAATCACAATGACCCTTAGAAATTATCTGCACCCATTTTATTAGAAAATTAATTAGAATTAGTAAATATTTATGAAATTTCATAGAATTTATATTTCCTGAAAGTAGATTCAATTTTGAAAATGCTTGTCTTGGTTCTGACAGTTAATTCAGAATTTTTCATGGAGTTTAATCAGTCAAAAGTTGCAGAAACATCAAGTTGCGTAGTTGGCGACGCGTTAGTTCGACGAAACTTTGATTAAAAGTTCGACCGAAATATTTTTTATGTAGACGGCCTGTTAAGTCTTGGAGGTTTGGGTTTAAGGGCATTTCTTGGAGGTGGGCTAATTTTGCAAAGAATTTTTTTGGGTTTAAGGACTTTTCTTGGAGGACATTTCTTGGAGACGATTTGATTTTTCAAAAAATTGTTTTGGGTTTAAGGAATTTCTTAGATGCAAATTCAAAGGACATTTCTTGGAGGTACGTGATACATTTTTTTGGATGTTTTTGGTTCATTTTATTTTTTAAAGTATGGATTTGTGCTTAATTTCGAATTCTTGGAGACGGCCTGATTTTGCAAAGAATTGTTTTGGGTTTAAAGACTTTTCTTGGAGGCAGCCTGATTTTGCAAAGAATTGTTTTGGGTTGAAGGAATTTTCTTGGATGTACATTCAAAGGACATTTCTTGGAGGTATGTAATATATTTTTTTGGATGTTTTTTGTGCTTCATTTTTTTGAAAGTATGGAGTTGGGCTTAATTTCGAAAAGACATTTTTTTGAAGTATTTTTTGAAGTATTTTTTAAAGTAACAATTTTTTTTTTAAGTTGGAGGCATTTTTTGAAGTGACATTTTTTTCGAGTACATGTTTTGAATTGAAGTAAATATTTTGAGCTTCGTTTCATTTTTATAAGACATTTTTTTCTCGAATTTTTTAAAGTAAGTGTTTTGGATTGGAGTATGTATTTTTTGCAAAAAATTTAAAACGATTTTTTTTTTTAATTAAATATTTTGTGATTCTTTTCTAATTGAGTTATTGTATAATTTTCTAAAGGAAACTTTTTGAACTTCATACTCTATTATCATGGGAAATCGAAGGACTTGTGCGAGAAAATATGATCGAAAAAGAGACCTTGAGGAACATAGAGAAGAGATGAGACAATCTTGCAAAATAAAGATAGAAGCCCTCTCAAATATTGAAGGGGAAAACCAACCTCAAGAAAAAATTGAAGAAGGATTGTAAATGCAAATATTATGATCTATTGATATATTTAAAATTTTCCTAGTGTAAAATGTGAAGCTTAATTTTTATTTGATGGACTAATTTGAATTTAAATATTTTGTTTAATGTAAATAGACAGAGATATTCCTTAAAACATTGATGATGAGATACAAAATTCTGAAAAAAAAGTGAAAGAGATATTGAACCAATGATTGAAGATGGTGAAAATATTGAAAAAAATTCAAATGAAGAAATTGAATCACAAGGTATGTGTTTGTGTGTGTGTGTGTGTGTGTGTATATATATATATATATATTGAACACATTCATGTATTATTGAAATTATACATATATAATCTAGTTAAATTTATTGTTCATATGTAAACTTATTATGTACTATTTTTTCGAATATGTACATATGAAATCAATGTCGATGATGAGATGTTAGAAAATGTTGACACTCATACATATGGAGATAAAAAACATGACCATGTTATACGATATCGTGTTAACTGCATTTTTGAAAATTATTTCTTAAATGAGCAATTGACAGTTCAAGCTCAAATTTTTAAAGGTCTCCTATCATTGAGTAAATTAAAAGAAGCTACGACACTACTGGGTATTCAAAAATCAACCAAAGATAAAAAAAAAATGAAGGAAGATGTGATACAAAATATAAGTAGTGATATAAATTCAATTAAGAGATCTAGAGAGAAAGATGTTTCAATTGTATGTATAGGAATACATATGGCAATGGTTTCATCAAGTACTAAAGAGAATAATTTGGTAACATCTATGGCACGAGCATTAGGAACCTTGCGGAAAACTTTGCACAAACATCGGAAATTTCGACTGCAAGTAGATGTAAATGATGAACTCACTTGCTGGAGAGCTGTTTGTAGGCAACCATACAAAGATAGACTTGGAGAAAATGTTAAAAAAATAATATATGAATATTGGAAGAACAATTCGCGTGTTTCGCCAACTGCAAGGCATGTGATGCGAAGAAGAATAACATGAAATCAATACAAAGAACATGAAAAATATTTATTGGAAACCACTCAGATAGAGTTATTCAACAAGTTTGAAGAAGAGAATCGTCAAATTCATGTTTCAATCAGTGCTTTTGTTCAACAAAAACCATGGTATGTAAAACCTATCACCATACGTGACACTTGTTGTTGCCATTATCATGTGGAATTTGAGTTATATTACGACACATTCCTTGATTTTGGTAGAACATTATGGAAGGATTCACCTCCTCCTTCCACTATCCATGATTTCATATCTCAAATTATATGTGAAAGAGAAAGCGATGACCTATTTTACAAAAAGAAATTTTTTGGTGGTAAAAAATGCGATGATTGTGGAAATTTGACTAAATTTCAAAACAAACATTATAATGATATAAATTACCAATAATTTTCCAACATTAAAGTGAAATGAAAGAGATATGAATATATCGATACATCGATTCAAGGTGCTAATAGTGTTAAAAGAATTGAATTACTAGAAGACAAAATTTTTGTGATAGAATTTTTGAGAAAGTTTGAGGCCAAAATTTACAAATACACCAAACATTCCCATAGAGCTCGATGGAAAGGCATGTAATTCAAAAAATATCGTGAATTTTTTCCACCAGGGACCATTTTATCAGTAATTGATTTTGCAGAAAACTGCACTTTTGTTCCACAAAAAAAAATTCAGAGTGAATACTATCATTCTGACCAAGTCTCCATGCTCGTTCATATTCTATATAGACATGTTGAACAAAACGTTGATCATATAGAAATCATGAGTGAAAATCAACATATTATTAAAGAATATCACTTTTATATCAGTGACGATCGTACACATGATACATATTTTGTACTACATTGTTTTGGAAAAATTTATGATTCCTTGAAAAATTGTGGAATAACATTCAATGAACATTGGATATTGTCAAATGGATGTGCATGTCAATTCAAATCTGCACGATCATTCTTTTGGTTGTGTTGTATTCATAAGAAAACTTGCATTAAACATTGTTGGAATTTCTTTGAGACTGGCCATGGAAAAGGAGAACACGATGGTGCAGGAGCATGCATAAAACAATCACTTCGAAGATATCAAATGAACCCCTTTGCAAGCCGACTTGTGAACGCTAAAGAAGTTGTTCAATGGTGCATTTCTGCTCTAAGCCATGAGACTAACCCATAAAGGGAAGTGCGAAGGTACATTCAATTTAATTTTTATTGGAAATCTAATTTTAAACATTGTACATTTATCATGCAATGATTATCTTTGATTGTATTTTGATATCATATTTACAAATTCTTCTTTTAATTTTACATATAAAGTTTTTTTTTGCATATTGGGATCGAAGACGTAGATAGATCAATTGGAAATGACATTGAAACAATAAAAGGGACTTGAAAATTTCATTCAATTAAAACAAAGTCGTCCAGAAATGTGTTTTCATTGGATAAAAGAAAATATTCTTGTTTTTGTGATGTTTGCATAGACAACACAAAATCCAATGACATTTGTGAAAACAAAATGTATGTAAAATATTGGAAACATACAGAGCTAAATACAAAGGGAAAAATGTCTGTTGCAATGTTTGAAGAAATGAAATCAGAGGAAACTACAATATCATCCGATGGTGATCGATTTTCTGATCTTGTTATAGAAGGTAGCATTTGAATTGCTTTCTAATGATTTAAAGATCCAGAAATAAATTTAAATATGTATAATTTTGTTAAGTTTGTTTTATTGTGCAGGATATGTTTTTGTTGTAATTGCACCTATTGAAAATGATGAAAATGTTAATTATTATTTGATGCGTTGCACTAAACGAAAAATGAAATTATTAGAAAAATATGATGATCACGGATTTCAATATGACAGAGGATCTATTAAATTGAAAGGTTATTTTTTCAGACAAACTAATCAAATTGGGGACTTTGTTTACTTTGAAGACTATGAACCTAATTCCATAAGTTTTCAATATAGTCACTTGGTGTGTGCAACATGCATAAAGTTGATAGAGGTTCAATCAAAGAAAAAAATAAAATTAAGAAATGGAAAATGTCAAAATCTGAAACTGAACAGATTATTGAAGATGGCATTCCATTGGAATTTTTTGATTGAATTACCCAAAAATTTATTCTCTTTGGATCAAATATGTTTTAGAACTTCCAGTACTCAACTAAAAATTGAGCTGCTTATGTTATTCGTGCAAGTGTTTTCACATGTACAAATTGTTTTGGTACATGCATGTGCTCTAGTATCAACTGAAAGTAGCTTTTCTATACATTTGCATTGATGAAAAATATTACATGTATTGGATATATATGTGTGTGTGTGTGTGTGTGTGTGTGTTCTAGAATGCAATTAACTGGAACTTGTTTTTCTATGTGCATTGATGAAAAAATAGTTGGATTTTCTGGTAAAAAGTACCCGCAATGTAAATAAATCATCCGCAGTTTACTTTTGTATGAAAATTCCTTTCAGACAAGAGACTCGAAGCACTTCTCCAACTTTGGTGGGATTTGACCCACATCTCTATTCCTGATTGAAAATATAGTACAAAATTTGTTTTTCCAATGGTCGGATATGTTCAATGTGCATTCATGAAAAATGTTACTTACATATTAGATATATATGTTCTAGAATGAAATTAATTGTTCAAGTAGTTTTACTATGTGCATTGATGAAAAATGATTTAAATGTACTCAATATATATGTTCTAGAATGCAATTTTAACTGAAGGTAGTTTTTCTATGTGCACTGATGAAAAATCATATTGGATATATACACGAACTGAATGTGCCCAACTTTTATTATGAGATTTTCTGGTAAAAATTATTCGTGCCATGTAAATAAATCATCCACAGTATAGTTTTGTACAAATATTCCTCTCAGACAAGAGACTCAGAGCACTTCTCCGACTTTTGGTGGGATTTGACCCACATCTCTATTCCTGATTGAAAATCTAGTACAAAATTTGTCTTTCCAATGGTCGGATATGTTCTATGTTTGTAGAATGCAATTAACTGAATGTCATCAATTTACCAAATTATAAATCAACAAGGCTACCTATTTTAGTGCATTAATGACATTCACCCAAATTCAACAAACATATATGTACTTCTTATATTTCCAATCAAAATTAAAGGGATAATTTACATATATCTACTTCTTTAAACTCTTTTTTCAATTAGAGCTCAATTGATACATGATTAGTTGCATTGAAAAGCTGTGTTCTTCCTATTGGAAATTTTTTCACTCGAAGAAGACTATGTAGGGATCAAAAGCAATCTTAAGATGCCAAATGTACTTCAACCATCCAAAACTTGAGTTTTAAAAACTTTTTGATCAGATCAAAACAATACAAGTCACATAGGAGTCTTCTATCTAAGCCAAATGTAGATTGAAACCATCCAAAACTTAAATCAAAACATTTAACATGTTATATCTTGAAAAATTTAACATTTAACATTAAATCAAAATTAAGTGGATTTACATATAACTACTTTAATCTTTTTGAATATATCAAAACAATACTTCAAATAGGAGTATCTTCCATCCAAGCCAAATGTAGATTGAAACCATCCAAAACTTAGATAAAAACATTTAACATTTAACATTAAATCAAAATTAAATGGATTTACATATAAAACTACTTCTTTACTCTTTTTGATTCAATCAAAACAATACTTCACATGGGAGTCTTCCATCTAGGCCAAATGTAGATTGAAACCATCCAAAACTTAGATAAAAAAATTTAACATTATATCGAAACATTTAACATTTAACATTAAATCAAAATTAAATGATTTTCATATATATAACTGTAATGAACATAATGTACATAGCGAGACCCGTCTCCTGGGTTTCCTAACTAGCCAACACCAGAGGGGGTCTGAATAAAAAAACAGAAAAAGAGCTACCCATAACTGGGAAAAATCTAAAGAGGACCTTACATCAGGCTAGCTATCGATGTGTGTAGGAGGATTCTCCTCCACAATTGGACAACCGTAGTCCTCTGGATCATCATCTACTCCCTTGGAGTGCTGGGAGGAGTTGTCGTTGCTTGCGCCATCACTAATCGAGCTCGTCGAGCTAGATTTGACTGGAAGAGCTGCCGAATTCCTAGTGTCCTGGGGAAAATGGGTTGGGATGGTGGACTTTATCCACTGCTTCCTAGAAATAGAAGCACCTTCATCTTGTGGATCCTCCTGAAAAGAGATGGAAATGGTCGTCGTAATTCGCGGTTTGACCATTGCACTGGTGAAGTGAAATTGTGCTTCACTGCTTGCTGGAGGACGGTGGCTCCCTGTGTCATGGATGGAAAGAGGAGGGCGAGAGCCAGCACTCCTGCCCCCTCCATCCCTACCCCCACCTCCCCTTCTGCAACGCATCCATTTTCTATGCATGGGGTCTTCCATATGCCAAATGTAGATTGAAACCGTAAAAAATTTAGATCAAAACATTTAATATTATATCAAAACATTTAAAACATTTAACATTAAATCAAAATTAAAGGGATTTACATTTAAAACATTTAACATTAAATTGAAATTAAAGGGATTTACATTAAATGTAGATTAAAATGGTATCCAAAACTTAGTTTTAAAAACTTTTTGATTATATCACAACATTACTTCACATGATTAATGTACTTCAACCATCCAAAACATGGGTTTTAATTTTTTTTTGATTATATCACAACATTACTTGACATGCCATCCAATTGTAGTTCAACTATCCAAAAAAAACATTTAATATTTTATCACATGTGCCAAATGTAAATTGAAACCATCCAAAACTTAAGTTTTAAAAACTTTTTGATTATATATCACGCTACATTACTTCACATGCCATGCGAGTTATAGTTCAACTATCCAATAGAAACATTTAACATTATACCACATGTGCCAAATGTAGATTGAAACCATCCAAAACTTAAGTTTGAAAAACTTTTTGATTATATATCATGCAACATTAAAACATTAAATATCACATGCGAAATGAAGATTGAAACCATCCAAAACTTGAGCTTTAAAAACTTTTTGATTATATCATACATAACATTACTTCACATGCCATGCCAATTATAGTTCAACTATCCAATAAAAACATTTAACATTATATCACATGCAAAATGTAGATTGAAACCATCCAAAACATAACTTTTAATTTAACAAAAAATTATAGATCACAACATTACTTCACATGCCAAATGTACTTCAAGCATCCAAAACTTAAATTTTAAAAACAAAACAAATTATAGCACATCATTACATAACATGCCAAATGTAGTTTAGATGACAACATTAATTTATAGATGACAACATTACTAGTAGTTCAATTATCCAAAACTTAAAAGTTTTAAAAACCAAACAAATTATATAACAAAATTACTTCACATTCACATGCCAAAAGTACTAAAACCATCCAAAACTTAACTTTTTGGAACAAAACAAATTATATTAACACTGTAATAAAATATGTCCAAAAATTGTAGATCTCACAAGTATCAAACTGTATCAAGTTATATATATATATATATATATATATATATATATGACAGTGCATCTAGATAATATATAAAAAAGTAAATTTAAGACTATCTAAATCTTGAAATCAAATCTACAAATCATGTCCATCAAATAGAGATGGATGTAGCATCTTTCCTATCAGGGTCTCAATCCACGCACTATCATGTGAAGCATGGGATATCTGTACACAATGCACATGTACTCAAACATTAAAATTTGATGTTTTAAAAATGAGTGAGAATATATATATAACTTCATGTAAAAAACAAAATATAACAAAAAAATCATGCAATACCTCATGAGGTTCCCTCTCCATTTGATGAACATGTTCCACCCCCATAGGAACATCTACAACGGTAAACTGTACAATATACATGTACAGTTAAATATATATATATATATATATTAAAAAATTTCAAATGAAAATGCACGTGTACATATATAAACTTATTTTCAATAATATTAAAAAAAAAGTTAGACAACTTGTTCAAATGGTGTGGATGTTCCTATCTCCATCGCTAGAGTCTGTGGATTAAAGAAATCTTCTATAGGAACCTAAATTCAAAAAATTTAAAATAACTCAAAATATCTATATATATATATATCTCAATTTTTAATGGAACTTTTTGAGGTGGAATATATATATATATATATAACTAACTTAAACATAAATTTTAAAAGTGAAAAATTGTCCATACTTGTGGCTCATCTCCTAAGGAAGTAGAAGGTACATCTCCCAAGGAAGAAGAAGGTACCACCATCCCAAAAACATCGGACGGAATCAGAATCTGTTAAAACATTTTATCATTATATATACATACATGTACATGTGTGCACAATTATTTATTTTAAAATATCACTTAAAAAACACTAACATTTGCCAACATATCTTGATGGTGAGACCCATATGCATTGTTTGAACCAGAGGTCCCGAACGTGATATTAAAATTTTCGTCATGCATCACGCGTGACAACTACAATTGGTGTTTTAACATATAATGATACATTTTTGTTAGATTAATGTACATACAAATAAATGTATACATGTAGATACACATGTATTTATTACAAATTGTACACATGTATATGTATGTTAAAATAATTTCAAACCCTAAGGTCATTAACACACACCATTCCCGTGCCCTCTTCCTCATGAAGAATTAGGTCTTGAAAACCATTGCGACAATTTTTTGCAGATATTCAAAGATATTCAACATTCATGTTTTCGATCTCCTCATCTATACAATAAAAAAAATGGCACGTGAATTTCCACGTGCTCTTTGTCAATTTAGACAAACATCGACTCCACCCAATCTACTATAAACATTGTTGATTATGACATCCCTTGCTTCTCAACTTATTTGAGAGTCGCATCCATCTATGACCGCAGAGTTTCGACCCAAAAAGGTCAACTCACCAATGGCGATTCAGGGTGAGGCAACTCCACATCTCGCTTAGCGCCCTTATGGTCATACAATCGAACTTTCCCTGGACTAAGAAATTATGACAGAAGGTCATTGTAGTTGGGTTTCATACCCAAAAAAAAATCTGCGTGAAACAATTGTGCAAAATAAACAGGAACCTCGTCGTTCCATGGGAGCCTTCCATAGGCCGCAAGGTGCCTATCATAAAAATAACGAGTTATATTTGGGTGCTTGAAATATTACACCTTCAGCATTTCTCTTTTTGGCCTTTCCTTGAAATTAAACATTATCTTCGCCATATCTTTTGTAACTCTTTTTTTTACATCCTCCCATTTATCTAGACCCATTACTATTTCCTTTCTCTTTCTCATCACTTCTACAAATGTATCAGTTGTTGGCCCAAGAATTTTTTACACATTTACAATTTCGTCCAATGAATGTGTAGCTATTTCGAGGCTTTGTCAACTCTCAGCAGGTAGATTCAAAGCCACGAGATCTCTCTACGACCATGAATTTTTTCACACTTTTGTAAGGTGCATTGCGCCATGTTTGTTTCCCATGGTATATCAAAAATGTCGGCCAGATAAGTTGTGCTGGGTAGACAACCTTATTCTTGAATGTAGCGTTCTATCCTATGTCTATTTTGACCAATATTTGGAACATTTTCGGCCTCTGCATCAATATATATATATATATAATTTCGTATATTAAAAAAACACGTAAAAAATTTGTACAAATTCAATGAAAAAAATATTGAAATTGATGGAAACCTTGACATGGTTGGTTAGCATATTCTCCACTATGAAACTGTTGAGACCTAGAACGACCCTGCTGAGAACCAGACCTAGAACGACACTGTTGAGAACTAGCACCACCAGCCGTTGATTAGCCTTAGAGGGAATAAATATCACCCCCTTCACGCAATCTACTACCACTCATTGATGGCCCTCTAAGGGGATTTGAACCACCACCAACCTCTCAAGATGAGAGAGAAGCTTCATAAACAAATACGAATTTATAATCAATTGAAAAATACATTCATGTATACATATAAATATATGTAAATATTCATTGATTAACTTGCGTAAACCATACCACGACTGGGTGAACCATGGGCACGCTCCATGGATGGAGTAGAGACCCTTCTCTTCTTAGCTCCTAAAAATTAAAAAATGAAACTTATTAACAACTAATTTAACTCACAAAGTTAATAAAAAATCAATTCCATATGTACACACATGTATGGAGATTTAAGATTATATTTAAATACTGTGAACATCATCCAATCCTTGAACCCCCATATGGGATTTGGTTGATCTTCGTTGTTCATCCTCCATGATATATATATCTATTGGTGGACATTTACACAAAATAGATTTCAGAAAATCAATTTGTAATTTAGTGTACACAAATTATGTAGAACAAAACTTTTAAAACAATAATTGATGTGTGAAACTCAATTTAAGCAAAAAATAAATTATAAAAATGATAAGTTCACCAAATTTCACTTTACATGGTGGGAGCACACTTGGTATAAAATTGAAAAAAACACATGGTAATTAAAAAAGAAGTGAAACTTCATTTAGAAAAACTCCATTTAAACAAAAATTTGTTGAAGTCCCTGCATTTTAATTTTATAAAGATGTGAAATTCACCACTTGTTGCAAATGTGAATTTCACCAAGTTGCGCGTTACATGGTGTGGTGGGAGCACACTTGGTATATAATTGAAAAAACTACATGGTCATTAAAAAAGACGCATTTATAAGTACACAACACACATATATCCAAGATATGTTACAATTTCCATCAATAAATTTTGAAGGAGAGCGTCTGAACACTAATTCATATTTGAGAGATGAATCTTGAATTTTTGAAGAAGAGCATCTCAAAACCAATTCATCTTTGAAAGATGAATCTTGCACTGGCATTGCTCTGTATAATTCTAATTCATCTTTGATAGATGAATCATGAATTGGAATTGCCCCACGCAATAGATCAGTAGACATCTTATTCATATTTGTACAATGCCTTATACCAAAAAATTGAAATTGGCTAACAATATTGTTTGCTATTCCATGCAGTTATTTTAGCCTCTCCTTCTTAACTTGGCACATGCCATTCATTTGGTTGCACACAAATTCAGAAATGGTGAAAACTACAACTCCATTTGATCCATACTCCATCACTGTTCCAAAGGCTTCTATCAATCCAATATAATATGCCTCATTGTTTGTTGTTCTTCCTGGTATATTCATTTTCCTTTGGACGACTTTACTAGTCGCAATATTGGAAAGCACATATGTAATCACTGCTTTCCCTGGATTGGGATAGAAAAAAACTTCTATGCATAATTTCCGTTTTTCAACCATATTTAATGGTTTGATTATCCCTAAAAAAAAAAAAAAACAAATTCAATAACAATATATATATTAAATTGAAATTTATTGAAAATGCATGAGAGAAATGACACAAGATCATGAGGTAAATGACATGTGCATTGTTTATCTTAAAGTTTGACTTAAAAAGTTTATGTTAGAGTTCACATCTAAAATTAATGGGAGGAAGCCTTTAGTTTGTGGGAAAAATGACACATGTACACAATTTAACTTAAAGTGGTTGTGTTTTATGGATATTAGAGGAAGCATTTAGTTTGTGGGAGAAATGACACATGTACACAGTTTACCTTAAAGTGGTTGTGTTTTATGGATATTAAAATGAAGAACTTCTATTTAGATCCACTACATGCATTGGTTCTCCATAGGGGCATTTACAGATATTTACCTTTCATGAGATCTGTATAGGCTAATCTATTGCACTCGCCTATAGAAATTGTATAAGTGAACATTACTTATCCCAATTTACTATGTATGTATGAAGGCACTGTTGGAATCACACAAGGTTGTATTATTAAACCTTTGGTTTAATGATCTTCAACCTTTGGCCAGATGTCCTTGATCTTCATCCTTCAATCGGAGGTTGGGAAATTCTTCAACCCTTGGTTGATATTTTTAAACATTTGGTTTAATGATCTTCAACCAAGTTGGTTGCAATCTTCAAACTTTTAGGCTTCACATTCTGCCTTGGTTTAATGATTTTTCAACCGTTGGATCCAGATCCTCAGCTTTGGTTGTTGTTATGGGTTCAACCTTTGGTTGGTTGTACTTTCAACCTTTCGTTGTTTCTCCTTAAACCTTTCAACCTTTGGATTTACTTTGAATCTACAACCAATGGTTGAATATCATTAAACCAAAGGTTTAAGGATCAAAAACCAAAGGTTGAAGGATGAAGGTCCCTTGACCTTCAAAGTAAAACCAAAGGTTGAAAGGTTTAAGGAGAAACAACCAAAGGTTGAAAGTACAACCAACCAAAGGTTGAACCCATAACAACAACCAAAGGTTGAAGGATCTACAACCAACGGTTGAAGATCATTAAACCAAAGGTTTAAGGATGAAGGAAAACCAAAGGTTGAAGGATGTACAACCAACGGTTGAAGATAATTAAACCAAATGTTTAAGGAAATATCAACCAAAGGTTGAAGGATCTACAACCTCCAGTTGAAGGATGAAGGTCAAGAACCTTCAAAGTACAACCAAAGGTTGAAGGATCTACAACCAAAGGTTGAAGATCATTAAACCAAAGGTTTAATAATACAACCTTGAGTGATTCCACAGGTCCTCTACACCTTTGCAGTAAAGTGGGATAGGTAATGTTTACTTCTACAAGTTCTATGGCGAGTCTATAAAGGGCCGGGCGCTCTAGATCTCATTTTTTATGAGTGAATGTAGTAAATGCTATAGTCCGATCTGCGTAATGGATCTAGAAATAGAAGTTCTTCATTTTGTGTCCATATTACAACCACTTTAAGCTTTTTTCGTGTACGTGTGATGTTTCCATAACTAAAGGCTTCCTCCTTCTCCATAAAACAACCGCTGAATTAGCGTATGCATGTGTTGACTCTTCCACAGGAGCCGCGACCAATTTTAGATGTGAACTCTACCATAAACTTTTTAAGTCAAACTTTAAGATAAGCAATGCACATGTCATTTTTCTCATGCATTTGCAATAAATGTCGATTTAATATATATATTTATATTAAATTTGTTTTTTTTCAGGGATAAGAAAACCATTAAATATGGTTGAAAAATGGAAATTATGCATAGAAGTTTCTTGCTATCCCAATCTAGAAACTTAATGATTGATTGTATATTAACTTTCCAATATTGCGCGACTAGTAAATCATCAAGGAAGTGGATATCCGGAAAAAGGAAGCAACAAAAAAGCGAATAAATTGGATTGATAGAAGCAAATTGTAATGGAATATGTTTCACCAACTGTAATATGTAATTAAGGGAAACTAATGCATGGAATAGCAAACAATATTGTTAGCCAATTTCAATTTTTTAGTATAAGGCATTGTACAAATGTGAATAAGATGTCTGCTGATCTATTGTGTGGGGAAATTCCAATTCATGATTCATCTATCAAAGATGAATTATAATTATACAGAGTAATGCCAATGCAAGATTCATCTCTCAAATATGAATTGGTTTTGAGATGCTCTTCTTCAAATATTCAAGATTCATCTCTCAAAGATGAATTAGTGTTGAGACGCTCTCCTTCAAAATTTATTGATGGACATTGTAACATATCTTGGATATGTGTGTGTTGTGTACTTATAAATGCATCTTTTTTAATGACCATGTGCTTTTTTCAATTATATACCAAGTGTGCTCCCACCACACCATGTAAAGTGCAACTTGGTGAACTTCACATTTGCAACAAGTGGTGAACTTCACATTTTTATAAAATTAAAATGCGGGGAATTCAACAAATTTTTGTTTAAATGGAGTTTGTTTAAATGCAGTTTCACTTTTTTTTTTAATGACCATGTGTTTTTTTCAATTTTATACCAAGTGTGATCCCACCATGTAAAGCGCAATTTGGTGAACTTATCATTTTTATAATTTCTTTTTTGCTTAAATTGAGTTTCACACATCAATTATTGCTTTGAAAGTTGTGTTCTACATAATTTGTGTACACTAAATTACAAATTGATTTTCTGAAATCTATTTTGTGTAAATGTCAACCAATAGATATATATATCATGGAGGATGAACGACGAAGATCACCCGAATCCCATATGGAGGTTCAGGGATCGGGGGATGTTCACAGAATTTAAATATAATCTTAAATCTCCATACATGTGTGTACATATGGAATTGATTTTTAATTAACTTTGTGAGTTAAATTAGTTGTTAATAAGTTTCATTTTTTAATTTATGGGAGGTAAGAGGAGAAGGGTTTCTACTCCATCCATGGAGTGTGCCCATGGTTCAACCAGTCATGGTATGGTTCACGCAATTTAATCAATGAATATGTATATGTATTTATATGTACACATGAATGTATTTTTCAATTGATTATAAATTCGTATTTGTTTATGAAGCTTCTCTCTCGTCTCGAGAGGTTGGTGGTGGTTCAAATCCCCTTAGAGAGCCATTAATGAGTGGTAGTAAGTTGCATGAAGGGGGTGATATTTATTCCCCCAAAGGCCAATCAACAGCTGGTGGTGCTGGTTCTCAGCAGGGTCGTTCTGGGTCTCAACAATTTCATGTTGGAGAAGATGCTAACCAACCACGTCAAGGTTGCCATCAATTTCAATATTTTTTTCATTGAATTTTTATAATTTTTTTTACGTGTTTTTTCTAATATACGAAATTTTATATATCTTGATGCAGAGGCCGAAAATGTTCCAAATATTGGTCAAAATAGACGCAGGGCAGAACAATACATCCAAGAAGAAGGTTGTCTACCCAGCACAACTTATCTGGCCGACATTTTTGATATACCATGGGAAACAAACATGGCGCAATGCACCTTACAAAGGTGTGAAAAACTTCATGCAAAATTGCGGAGGGATCTCTTGGCTTTGACTCTACCTGCTGAGAGTCGACAAAGCCTCGAAATAGTTACACATTCATTGGGCGAACTTGTAAATGTGTACAAAACTCTTGGGCCAACGACTGATACATTTGTAGAAGTGATGAGAAAGAGAAAGGAAATAGTAATGGGTCCAGATAACTGGGAGGATGTAAAACGAAGAGTTACAAAAGATATGGTGAAGTCAATGTTTAATTTCAAGGAAGGGCCAAAAAGAAAAATGCTGAAGGTGCAATATTTCAAGCACCCAAATATAGCTCACTATTTGTATGATAGGCACCTTGCGGCCTATGGAAGGCTCCCATGGAACGACGAGGTTCCTGTTTATTTTTCACAATTTTTTTACGCAATTTTTTTTTGGATATGAAACCCAACTACAATGATCTTCCGTCAGAATTTTTTGGTCTGGGGAAAGGTCAATTGTATGACCATAAGGGTGCTAAGTTAGATGTGTAGTTGCCTCACTCTGAGCCACCATTAGTGAGCCAACATTTTTGGGTCGAAACTCTGTGTTCAGAGATGGATGCGACTTCTCAAATAAGTCGAGAAGCAAGGGATGTCATGATCGTCAATGTTTATAGTGGATTGGATGGATTCGATGTTTGTCTAAATTGACAAAGAGCACGTGAAAATGCATGTGCCAATTTTGTGTATTGTACAGATGAAGATATTGACAACATGAATATTGAAGATCTTTGAATATATGCAAAAAATTGTTGCAATGGTTTTCAAGACCTAATTCTTCATGAGGAAGAGGGCATGGGAATTGTATCTGTTAATGACCTTAGGGTTTGAAATTATTTTAACATACATATACATGTGTACAATTTGTAATAAATACATGTGTATGTACATGTATACATTTATTTGTATGTACATTAATCTAACAAAAATGTATCATTATATGTTAAAACACCATTTGCAGTTGTCACGCATGATGAATGACAAAAATGTTAATATCACGTTCAGGACCTCTGGTTCAAACAATGCAGATGGGTCTCACCATCAAGATATGTTGGAAAATGTTAGTGTTTTTTAAGTGATATTTTAAAATAAATAATTGTGCACACATGTACATGTATGTATATATAATGATAAAATGTTTTAACAGATTTTGATTCTGTCCGATGTTTTTGGGATGGCGGTACCTTCTTCTTCCTTGGGAGATGTACCTTCTAGTTCCTTAGGAGATGAGCCACACGTATGGACAATTTTTTACTTTTAAAATTTATGTTTAAGTTATATATATATATATATATATATTCCACCTTAAAAATTTCCATTAAAAATTGAGATATATATATATATATATATTGAGTTATTTTAAATTTTTTGAATTTAGGTTCCTATAGAAGATTTCTTTAATCCACGGACTCTAGCGACGGAGATAGGAACATCCACACCATTTGAACAAGTTGTCTAACTTTTTTTTTAATATTATTGAAAATAAGTTTATATATGTACACGTGCATTTTCATTTGAAATTTTTTAATATATATATATTGTATAGTTTACCATTGCAGATGTTCCTATGGGGGCGGAACTTGTTGATCAAATGGAGAGGGAACCTCATGAGGTATTGCATGATTTTTTTGTTATATTTTGTTTTTTACATGAAGTTCTATATATATTCTCACTCATTTTTAAAACATCAAATTTTAATGTTCAAGTACATGTGCATTGTGTACAGGTTTCCCATGCTTCGCATGATAGTGCGCGGATTGAGACCCTGATAGGAAAGACGCTACATCCATCTCTATTTGATGGACATGATTTGTAGATTTGATTTCAAGATTTAGATAGTCTTAAATTTACTTTTTTATATATTATCTAGATGCACTCTCATATATATATATATATATATATATATATATATATATATATATAACTTGATAAAGTTTGATACTTGTGAGATTTGCAATTTTTGGACATATTTGATGAGATCTACAATTTTTGGACATATTTTATTACAATGTTAATATAATTTGTTTTTTTCCAAAAAGTTAAGTTTTGGATGGTTTTAGTACTTTGGCATGTGAATGTGAAGTAATGTTGTTATATAATTTGTTTGGTTTTTAAAAATTTTAAGTTTTGGATAATTGAACTATTAGTAATGTTGTCATCTATAAATTATTGTTTTGCTTCTGAACTACATTTGGCATGTTATGTAGTGATGTGTTATAATTTGTTATGTTTTTAAAATTTAAGTTTTGTTTTGCTTTTGAATTTCATTTGGCATGTTATGTAATGATGTGTTATAATTTGTTTTGTTTTTCAAATTTAAGTTTTGGATGCTTGAAGTACATTTGGCATGTGAAATAATGTTGTGATCTATAATTTTTTGTTGAATTAAAAGTTAAGTTTTGGATGGTTTCAATTTAAATTTGGCATGTGATATAATGTTAAATGTTTTTATTGGATAGTTGAACTATAATTGGCATGGCATGTGAAGTAATGTTATGTATGATATAATCAAAAAGTTTTTAAAACTCAAGTTTTGGATGGTTTCAATCTACATTTGGCATGTGATATTTAATGTTCTAAATGTTTAATGTTTTAATGTTTCACGATATATAATCAAAAAGTTTTTAAAACTTAAGTTTTGGATGGTTTCAATCTACATTTGGCACATGTGGTATAATGTTAAATGTTTCTATTGGATAGTTGAACTATAATTGGCATGGCATGTGAAGTAATGTTGCGCGATATATAATCAAAAAGTTTTTAAAACTTAAGTTTTGGATGGTTTCAATCTACATTTGGCACATGTGATATAATATTAAATGTTTTTATTGGATAGTTGAACTACAATTGGATGGCATGTCAAGTAATGTTGTGATATAATCAAAAAGTTTTTAAAACCCATGTTTTGGATGGTTGAAGTACATTAATCATGTGAAGTAATGTTGTGATATAATCAAAAAAAATTTAAAACTAAGTTTTCGATACCATTTTAATCTAAATTTAATGTAAATCCCTTTAATTTCAATTTAATGTTAAATTTTTTAAATGTAAATCCCTTGGCGTAATGACAACTCCTCCCAGCGCTCCAAGGGAGTAGACGATGATCCAGAGGACTACTGTTGTCCAATTGTGGAGGAGAATCCTCCTACACACATCGATAGCTAGCCTGATGTC